>JAJPUD010006148.1:0-45342 GCA_023553655.1 Myrmecobius fasciatus
TACCAAATTCCTTCTATGACACAGATATGGTGCTGATAGCTAAACCAGGTAGGGAGAAAACTGAGAAAGAAAACTATAGACCCATTTCCCTAATGAATATTGATGCAAAAATTTTAAATAAGATTTTAGCAACAAGATTACAGAAAGTCATCCCCAGGATAATACATCATGACCAAGTAGGATTTATACCACGAATGCAGGGCTGGTTCAATATTAGGAAAACAATTAGCATAATCAATTATATCAATAACCAAATTAATAAAAACCATATGATTATCTCCATAGATGCAGAAAAAGCCTTTGATAAAATCCAACACCCATTCCTATTAAAAACACTGGAGAGTATAGGAATAAATGGGCTTTTCCTTAAAATGATTAGTAGTATCTACTTAAAACCTTCAGCAAGTATCATATGTAATGGAGTCAAACTAGAACCATTCCCAATAAGATCAGGAGTGAAACAAGGCTGCCCACTGTCACCATTATTATTTAATATTGTCTTAGAAATGTTAGCTTTGGCAGTAAGAGAAGAAAAAGAGATTAAAGGAATTAGAGTAGGTAATGAGGAAACCAAATTATCACTCTTTGCAGATGACATGATGATATACGTAGAGAACCCTAAAGACTCAACTAAAAAACTACTAGAAACAATTCACAACTTTAGCAAAGTTGCAGGATACAAAATAAATCCACATAAATCATCAGCATTTTTATATATTACCAATAAAGTTCAGCAGCAAGAGATACAAAAAGAAATTCCATTCAAAATAACTGTTGATAGTATAAAATATTTGGGAATTTATCTGCCAAGGGATAGTCAGGAACTATATGAACTAAATTACAAAACACTTTCCACACAAATCAAATCAGACCTAGTCAATTGGAAAAACTTAAAATGCTCATGGGTAGGCCGAGCAAATATAATAAAAATGACAATACTACCCAAACTAATTTACTTATTTAGTGCCATACCAATCAAACTCCCAAGAAATTATCTTACAGATCTAGAAAAAATAGTAGCAAAGTTCATTTGGAAAAACAAAAGGTCTAGAATTTCAAGGGGATTAATGAAAAAAAAGGCTGAAGATGGTGGACTTGCTGTACCAGATCTAAAACTATATTATAAAGCAGCGGTCATCAAAACCATTTGGTACTGGCTAAGAAATAGAGTAGTCAATCAGTGGAATAGGATAGAATCACAAGACAAACTAGGCAATAACTATAGCAATTTGGTTTTTGATAAACCCAAAGACCCCAGCTTTTGGGATAAGTATTCACTATTTGACAAAAACTGCTGGGAAAACTGGAAACTAGTGTGGAAGAAATTAGGGCTTGACCCACATCTAACACCACATACCAAGATAAGATCTAAATGGGTTCATGATCTGGATATAAAGAGTGATACTATAAGTAAATTAGAGGAATGTCATATAGTTTACCTCTCAGACCTTTGGAGATGGAATAAATTTATGTCCAAAGAAGAACTGGAACTCTTAATTGAAAACCAGATAGATAACTTTGATTATATCAAGTTAAAAAGTTTTTGTACAAACAAAATCAATGCAGACAAGATAATTTGGGTTTGAAACCTGTCTCTGATATTTATTTTCTTATCATCAGGATATTCTATATATATATCTATAAATTGTATAATCCATGTTTCCTTGAAAAACAAAAAAAGTTTATTAGAAAATACATTGTTTCATATCAGAACACCCTAATTCAAATGCTCGATCTATTATTACTTGTGTAACCTTAAACAATCAGCCTTCCTTGCTTTTTTAATGTACTCTGATTTAGTGTAATCATAAATTAGTTTGGGTTAAGATTATGATACAAAACTTGTGCTAACATCTTTATGGGAACTTTTATTTTCCTTTCTGTTTTAGTTGAATTATATATAAAATGAGGTGATTTTTTTAGCATCTAATAAAGGGATTATTCTTAAAGTTCCTTTAGCTCTGGTTCCATGACAGAATTGCTGCTGAGAAACTTTGTCTATGTTAGAACCATTGTTTCAGACTTTTAGGAAAAAAAAAATCTTAAGGATGCAGCGCTTCTTTTTGGACCTTGGGTTCTTGCATTAAAGTAGTTATAGTTTTTCCCAAAGAGTTGTCTTCTCAGAAAAGACTTTAACTTGGCAGACCAAACTGGCCAATTAAGTTTAAAACTCAATAAGTTTTAATTCAGTTTTTAGTAAGGCAGTGAGATATATATGAACATTTTTTTTTTACTTTCTGCGTTAATACTTGATTCACATAAAGGAGTAGAGTATCAATTTATTTCTTTCATAAGGTCAGCCAAACTCTTTAGCCAAATAGCATAAATAACATATAGCCCAAACAGGTGACTTCTTGGAAATGCATTTTAAAAAAATGATCAATATAATTGGATTTTCCTCTGACTCAGGCAGGCCAACTTGTATAAAAGAAAGACCTTGGTGCCATAAGTAAGACATATGCTCAAGAAAACATAAGCATTATATAAATGTAGCTCAAGTAAATTAGAGAAATGAATAAACAGAATTGTATCATTATTAAATAATTTGATTTATTTATATAAAACCAGGTTCTATTTGTAAAGAATTTTAAACAGGAGGTAACTTTTTCTAGTATCTTAAATATTTTACTCATCCCTTAAATAAAGAGATCAGTTCTTTCTTATCAACCTTCATTGCTTAGCTGTTTATATGAAACTTTACCATGAATTTTTTTTCCTTTTTAAGCTACACAGAAGATGTGGCTTTTTCAAATCCCCTTAGTACAAATAGACAAATAATTTTGTAGCATAACTTCCACGTGTATTTACTGTACATTGACTTCATTGCACTATATTCATGGATCCTTTTATATTTTCATAGAGATTTGTAATTACTAATTATTTAATTCATTTAAATATTTCTTGTATGTCATCTAACAGAAGATTAATGAGTACTGGCCAACACAAAACAAAATCAAACTTTAACTTTGGAATAAGAACAAAAGCCAAAACAAAAACCAAGTGATCTTGTATTAAAATTTTCTCTTTATCCAATATTTTTGCTTCTGGGAGGAGAAGAAGGTAATTAGTTATGAGACACAAGTAACTCTTCTCTTAAGCCGTTATTTCTTCTTTTTCAAATTACCTTTTATTTCAATTCCTACTCATGTAATGTTATAACATTATGTTGCCAGTTATATAAATATAAGCCTGTATTGCTTGTACTGGTCTTTCTACTCCCCAGTTTTCAGTATTATTTTTTTAACAAGACTTGAGTTTACATTGGAATAGGAAAATCCTGGTGAGAAAATTCTAATGAAGTAAAGAAATCAGTGAATATACGATATATACAGAAGTATGACAGGGAGAAGGAAATTCAGAAACTTAGAAAGGTGTCCTGGAGTAAGCTAGATGTAAGAATAATAATTGAACCATAACTAGCACTTACAAAGAGCTTATTACATGCCAAACACTGTGCTAAATACTTTACAAACATCTCAAATATCTTCACAACAACTCTGAGAGGTGATATTAATATCCCATTTTACAGATGAGAAAACTGACACAAACAGAGGTAAACGTGTGTCTTGAAAGAATCCAGGGAAACCAAGAGACAGAGCAAGGGTATGGTTAAAGACCAAGAAATGGATAAAGAAATGAGATATGTGCATCATGGTAAAGGAACTAGAAGTTGGCAAGTATTTCTGGAACATAGATTTTATAGAGAAGAGTAAATTGAAAGAAAACTGGAAAGACAGAAATTAGAAGGTTATTAAGTGAATTCACTAGCAAACCATTTTGGAGTTAACAGAAAAACACTAGAATTCATCCATCAGGTGGATGACATGGTTGCACCTATTAAAAAAAATAAACTTGTAATATATCTCCAGAGAGTGAAATGATGAACTCTAAGTAGAGACTGAAAAATATTTTTCACTGAATATTTTGAGCTTTTTTCCTCTCTCCTTTAAAAAAAATCTTTTTTGCAATATGACTAATATGAAAATATATTTGTAATACCACATTCATAATTTATATAATATTTTTTTGCTTTCTCAATGAGTGGGAGAAGAAAGAAATTTTGTAACTGAAAAAGTAAAAAAAAAAATAAAACAATAAAAAGAATTAAACAGGGGAACATTATCATGAAGTGAACTAGAAAATGTTTTGAAATGAGAAAGATCTGTTAGAAGGCTGCTGAGGTAGTTCAAGTGGCAAATGACCTACGTTTGTAGCTATATTATAGCAGAGAAGTGAATGTAAACAAAGGAAGTTGCAAAGGTAAGTAATAGTAAGATTTGGCATTGATTAAGGTTAAATGAGACTGAGGATTACAGCACAATAAACATGTTGTTTGTGAGCCCACAAAGATGAGGAAGCTAGGAAATAAGAAGCCTATGGGGGAATGGTAGTGAGTTTTATTTGTTACTGTAATTTAGTCATGCTAGTCAATTCTTTGTGAGCCCATTTGGGATTTTCTTAGCAAAGATACTAGAGTCCTTTGCCATTTCCTTAGGCAGCTCGTCTTATAGATGAGGAATCTGACTTGCCCAAGGTACAGATAATGTCTAAGATCTGATTTGAACTCAGGTATTTCTGATCACAGGTCTGGTGATATATCCATTGAGCCACATAGTTGACCCAACCTCTGTTTGGACATGTTGTATTGGAGATACTGAACATCTAGTTTGAGATGTCAAAAGGACAGTTAATAATCAGGAGCTAAAATCAGGAGAAAGGCTAGTACTGGATTTGTGAATCATTTGTATGGAGATTTTGTTTGTTTGTTTTTAATATAATCATGTCTTTAATTATTAAGGGAAGACTTGAAGGGGCAGCTAGGTGGCGTAGTGGTTACAGCACCAGCCCTGAATTCAGGAGGACCTGAGTTCAAATCTGGTCTCAGACACTTCCTAGCTATGTGACCCAGGGCAAATCACTAAACCCAAAGTATTGCATCAGAAAAAAAAAATAGACTTGAATCCAGATCTCTCCTGATTCTAAGTTCAGTGCTATTCTGTCTTTTAACATAATAGAAAAGATAAAACAAAAACCCACAACAAAATGAAAACCACTATTTCTCAGTTTTGAATATTTACTTTTTGCTTATGGGAAGCTAGATGAAACAGTGAATAGAATGACAGTCCTGAAATCAGAAGAACTCATCTTCTTCAATTCAAATCTAGCCTCAAACATTTACTAGCAATGTGACCTCAGGCAAATCACTTCACTGTGTTTGCCTCAGTTTCCTCATCTGTAAAAGAAATGGCAAATTATTCTAGTATCTTTGTCAAGAAAATGTCCAATGGGGTCATAAAAAGTGAGCCACTATTGAAACCATTGAATAACAACAACAAATGCCAAACTTAGCATTCTTATCCCAAAAATAACTTCTTTCCAGGCCTATAAGTTGTAATCATTTTTAAAGTTTAGAAAATCAGGCAAGAAATGGGGCTCAATCATTTTTGTGCCAAATAACTCTTTGGCAGTTTGGTGAGGTCTACATTCATAATGGAAGAAAATGGAATATGTTAGTTAAAGTTATATAAAAATATAAATAAATTAAAATAAAATGATAAATGAATGTATCAATAGATAAATGAATAAATAAATAAATATTTATTTTCCTCCTTTGAGTTCCCAAAGTCCTTGAAATCTATGTATTTTTGATGGTGACTTGTTCAAAACTTCAGAAGCCCCATACTAGATTGTGGCTGTTTATATCAAACAACACTGAGTAAAAATGAACTTTATTTCAAAAAGTCATAATTAAGTTTTGATATTTAATAGCTTAAAATTGAACTGAGATTTAGAAAAATGCTGTATTTTAACCTAGGCAGACCAAGTGGGGCCATATAACCATATGGAGTAAATAATAAAGACCTAATGTCTCTTTCCTCCCTTATTCTCCTATCAAATTCTATCAATCAGAAGTTTGAGTCAACATTTTCTTAAAGGTATCTAAGTACTTCCTCTCAACTTGATTCACATTTTGATACCAATTGATGTAATTAGATATAATTTCATCAGTTAAAGAAAGGCAAGAGAGATGAGATAATTTTTAAAGCTGAAGGATTTTACAATGAGGACAGTAAAGGATGGTGATAAATAGGAACTAGAGGTGGTATGCTTCAAAGACATGAATAGGTTTCAAGAATTGGGCTTATTTTGAAATTTGGGTGGTTTCTTTAATCAACACTGAATATCATTTTGTGCACTATGACAGATGTACCTGCTATAGGTTGTCTTTTTGCCTGTGCTTTTGCCTGGGAGTCAAGAATAATTACTCAACTCTACAAATTTTAGTCCACTGCGATTTAGCCCAGTTTCTCAACTCCAAGTTTTCTTTTCTTCCTGTACATTGCTGAATCATTTATATAGACATGGTATTTGACGAGCATAGTCACACAGCTTGTAACTGTCAAACACAGGACTTGAATTCACATCTCTGCTGATTCTATGTCTAGGGCTGTTCTTTCAATTTCATATTACAGAATCTTAGATCCTTGACCTTAATAGCTTTAAAGTGAACAAAAACTTTGGAAATATTATATTTTAACCCAAGCAGACCAATTAGGGCCATAATGCCATATGAAGTAAATAAGAAAGGAAGACCTAATGCTCCTTCCTTCCCTTATTCTTCTATTACATTCTATCAATTAGAATCTGATTTAATTAGTCATCTATTTAATACAAAATTTTAAAATAGGGAAATACAGTCTACAGTCAGATAAAGAGTCATAGGTTCTAAATCCCTCCAAAAACAGTCTTTTAAAAATCTAAATATCATTTCAAAAAGCTCTGTCATCATTTAAAAAGTCCCTTTAAATGTTTCCCTTTTCTTTTCATTTGGACTACTTGGGGGTGTACTTTCATGAGAACCTAGATTTAAGATAACAGATATAGAACTGGGAGATGATCTCTTCTCCCTATTTATTGACAGATGAGAAAACTGACACTTAGAGAGAATATGGGACAAAAACTAATCAACAAAGCCAGGATAAAAACTGAGGATCCAATATTCATTCTACTAAATGATACTATCCTTTATCTCCAATTTAATTTTCTCTTTTGATGTCTTAAGCTATGAATTCATACTTCTATTATCTATGTTTATGAAAAACTCCTTCCCCAATGGCCATGGTACATAGCCAATGCTCCCTCCATGGTTATTATGATTACTAAAATAACATTTTTTATTTTTCTTTCTTTTCTGACATTTTATTCCACCATCAAGTTTTCCTTTGTTAAGCAAAATTAACTGTTTCCATCTTCACTAATATTACCTCCTGAAAGATGAAGTTAAAAGAAAGGAAATTTGTCAATTTATCTGAAAAATCAATTTATAGTGAAATTAAACTCTGAATAGATGGTTAGTTAGTGTGAATCTTCATCATTATCATAATTTGCCTTAGGGTAAATTCTATGATTTGTATTAATAAGTTATTGATCAACAAACATTGATTTAATGCCTACTATATTACATAAATCAGGAATACAAAGCCAAAAATGGAACTTACATTCCATCTCCTCAACTACAACTCTCGAGAATCTTCAGTCACCTTCTGCTTTGAGCTTTGCCCCTAAATCTTTCCATAACAGAGCTGGGTTAGAGAGTATAGACTTTTTTTTTACTTTTGAATAAAATGTACTCCTCCATAGATATAATTTAGTCTCAGGTGGTATTCTACTAATGTCAAAGATAATATATGAAGTTTTTTTTGTTTGTTTTGTTTTTGTTTTGTTTTGTTTTATTTTTCCTGTAGAAGCAGAGCAGAGTAACTCTAAAAGACTAGTTTTATAGATTTATCTAATTAACTCACTCTACTTATAAACTTGAGGAAAGACCCAGAGAGATGAATGACTTTCAAGTTTACCCGGTTGATAAATGACTCAAATGAAACTGAAAACAAAATCTTTGGAGTCCAAATTCAGTGTCCTAGCCATGAAACTATACTTCCTCTCACTTAAAGCTTCTCATTCACCAATTACTCATATTCATTTTGTCACAATTCCTCTTTTTTTTTCTTTTGGGTGTCTTGCAAGTTATACCATTTCTTTACTTTTCTATTATAAAAGCCATGAAAAATTTGGAGCAGGAACATTAGAAGTGACCAAAAGAAATTTGAAGTGATTTGATAGGTTTCATAAGGCTACCAAAACTCCATGGCTCATGTAAAAAATCACACTCTCCTGACATAAATGGAGCTTCAAGATTTACAGAACAATTTCCTAAAACTCTATGAAGTAGTGAAGGACCTTGAGTCTAGATCATATGAAGAACTTTGGAAGGAACTGAGTTGTTTATTAAATATTTCCAATTATATTATTTTGAAGATGCCTTAGTGCCATTTTGTTCAACATGTACTATTGTAGAAATCCTTTCCACAATATCTTCAACAAATCTTCATTAAGATTGGTGGGCAGAGCCAAGATGGTGGAGTGAAAACGTGACTCTCTGCCTCTCCTCTGATCTTCTCTCAAATCAGCAATAAAATAAGCCTCTGAACTGATCTTCAAGTCAATGAAATTAAGAGAGATGCAAGAAGAAATAGATAGCCAAACTATACTAGTGGGGGATCTCAACCTTGCTCTCTCAGAATTAGATAAATCAAACCACAAAATAAACAAGAAAGAAACTAGGGAGATAAACCAATTGTTAGAAAAGTTAGGTATGATAGATCTATGGAGAAAATTGAATGGAGACAGTAGGGAGTTTACTTTTTTCTCAGCAGTCCATGGAACTTATACAAAAATTGACCATGTCTTAGGGCATAAAAACCTCAAAATCAAATGTAGAAAGGCAGAAATAGTAAATGCATCTTTTTCAGATCATGATGCAATAAAAATCACATGCAATATAAGGCCAGGAGAAAATAAACCAAAAGTTAATTGGAAATTAAATAATCTAATCCTGAAGAATGAATGGGTGAAAGAACAAATCACAGACACAATCAATAATTTCATCCAGGAGAACAACAATAATGAGACAACATACCAAAATTTGTGGGATACAGCCAAAGCAGTTATAAGGGGCAATTTTATATCTCTAGAAGGTTACTTCCATGAAATAAACAAAAGATCAATGAATTGGGCTTATTATTTAAAAAAAAAACTAGAAAAAGAACAAATTAAAAACCCTGAATTTAATACCAAATTGGAAATTCTAAAAATAAAAGGAGAAATTAATAAAATTGAAAATAAGAAAACTATTGAATTAATAAATAAAACTAACAGTTGGTTCTATGAAAAAACCAACAAAATAGATAACCCTTTAGTTAATTTGATAAGAAAAAGGAAAGAGGAAAATCCAATTGTTAGTCTCAAGAATGATAAGGGAGAACTTTCCTCCAATGAAGAGGAAATTAGAGCAAAAATTAGGAGTTATTTTGCCCAACTTTATGCCAGTAAGTTTTATAATGTTAATGAAATGGAGGAATATCTACAAAAATATAGATTGCCCAGGTTAACAGAAGAGGACATAAATTATTTAAATAGCCCCATATTAGAAAAAAGAAATAGAACAAGCTATTAACCAACTCCCTAAGAAAAAATCTCCAGGGCCAGATGGATTTACATGTGAATTCTGCCAAACATTCAAATAACAATTAATTCCAATACTATATAAACTATTTGAGAAAATAGACAGAAGGTATACTGCCAAATTCCTTCTATGAGACTGATATGGTGCTGATAGCTAAACCAGGTAGGGTGAAAACAGAGAAAGAAAACTATAGACCAATTACCCTAATGAATATTGATGCAAAAATTTTAAATAAGATATTAGCAATGAGATTACAGAAAGTCATCCCCAGGATAATACACTATGACCAAGTAGGATTTATACCAGGAATGCAGGGGTAGTTCAATATTAGGAAATCTTTCAGCATAGTTAATTATATTAATAACCAAACTTACAAAAACCATATGATTATCTCAATAGATGCAGAAAAAGCATTTGATAAAATCCAACACCCTTTCCTACAAAAAACACTAGAGAATATAGGAATAAATGGGCTTTTCCTTAAAATGATCAGTAGCATCTATTTAAAACCATCAGCAAGCATCATATGTAATGGAGACAAACTAAAACCATTCCCAATAAGATCAGGAGTGAAACAAGGCTGCCCACTGTCACCATTACTATTTAATATTGTATTAGAAATGTTAGCTTTAGCAATAAGAGAAGAAAAAGAGATAAAAGGAATAAGAGTGGGTAATGAAGAAACCAAATTATCACTCTTTTGCAGATGACATGATGGTATACTTAGAGAACCCTAGAGACTCAACTAAAAAACTACTAGAAACAATTCACAACTTTAGCAAAGTGGCAGGATTCAAAATTAATCCACATAAATCATCAGCATTTTTATATGTTACCAACAAAATTCAGCAGCAAGAGATACAAAAAGAAATTCCATTCCAAATAACAGATGATAGGATAAAATATTTGGGAATTTATCTGCCAATGAAAAGTCAGAAACTATATGAACTAAACTACAAAACATTTTCCACACAAATAAAATCAGATGTAATCAATTGGAAAAACATTAAGTGCTCATGGGTAGGCTGAGCGAATATAATAAAAATGACAATACTACCCAAACTAATCTATTTATTTAGTGCCATACCAATCAAACTCCTAAGAAATTATTTTACAGATCTAGAAAAAATAGTAGCAAAGTTCATTTGGAAGAACAAAAGCTCAAGGATTTCAAGGGGATTAATGAAAAAAAAAGGCAGATGGAAGGTGGCCTTGCTGTACCAGATCTAAAACTATATTATAAAGCAGCGGTCATCAAAACAATTTGGTACTGGCTAAGAAATAGAGCAGTCGATCAGTAGCATAGGATAGATTGTCAGGATAATCTAGGCAATAACTTTAACAATTTAAGATTTGACAAACCCAAAGACCCCAGCTTTTGGGATAAGTACTCACTATTCGGCAAAAAGTGCTGGGAAAATTGGAAACTAGTGTGGAAGAAATTAGGGTTTGACCCATACCTAAAACCACATACCAAAATAAGATCTAAATGGGTTCATGATCTAGATATAAAGAGTGATATTGTAAGCAAATTACAGGAACGTAGTATAGTTTACCTCTCAGACCTGTGGAGATGGAATAAATTTATGTCCAAAGAAGATATGGAACTCCTAATTGAACACCAGGTAGATAATTTTGATTATATTAAGTTAAAAAGTTTCTGTAAAAATAAAACTAATACAGACAACATTAAGAGGGAAACATCAAATTGGGAAATCATCTTTACATTTAATGGTTCTGACAAAGGCCTCATTTCTAAAATATATAGAGAATTGTCTCATATATATATAAGAATTCAAGCTACCCTTCAATAGATAAGTGGTCAAGGGATATGAACAGACAATTTTCAGATGATGAAATTAAAACCATGTCTAGTCATATGAAAAGTTGCTCCAAAACACTATTGATCAGAGAAATGCAAATTAAGACAACTCTGAGGTACCACTACACACCTGTCAGATTGGATAAAATGACAGGAAAAGATAACGATGAATGTTGGAGGGGATGTGGGAAAACTGGGACACTGATACACTGTTGGTGGAACTGTGAACGGATCCAACCATTCTGGAGAATAATTTGGGACTATGCTCAAAAAGTTATCAAACTGTGCATACCCTCTGACCCAGCAGCATTTCTATTGGGCTTATATCCCAAAGAAATCATAAAGGAAGGAAAGGGCCCCACATGGCTAGAAACTGGAAACTGAATGGATGCCCATCAATTGGAGAGTGGCTGAATAAATTTTGGTATATGAATGTTATGGAATATTATTGCTCTGTAAGAAACGACCAGCAGGATGATTTCAGAGACCCCTGGAGAGACTTGCATGTACTGATGCTGAGTGAAATAAGCAGAACCAGGAGATCATTCATTATACAGGGCAACAACAAGACTCTATGATGATCAATAGTGATGGACATGGCTCTCTGCAACAAAGAATTGTCTTAAACCAGTTCCAATTGTTCACTGAAGAATACCATATACACCCAGAGAGAGGGATATGAAATATGGACCACAACATAACATTTTCATGATCTGTATTGATGTTTGCTTGCATTGTGTTTCGTTTCTCTGATTTTCTTTTTTTTTTTTTCTTGTAGACAGGATTTTTCTTGCACAACTTGTCAAGTATTTCAACATTATTAACATGTAGTGGACTTCCTGCCATCCAGGGAAGGGGAGGTGACTAGGGGTAAAATTTGTAATGGAAAGCTTTGTAAAGATCAATGCTGGGGAACTACCCATACATATGTTATACAAATAAAAAGCTTTAATTAAAAAAAAACAAATCTTCATTAAATCTTAACTTCAAAAACTCTTGCAAGAGGGAATCCAATGCCTCCTGATTTATTTTATTTTTGGAGAGCATTACTTTTTTGACTTTCTCTTGTATCACCTAGCTTCCTAGAAATTCTACCGATTATCCCTAATTCTGCACTCTGGGATCAATAATTTTTCTCCTAGATAAAAGTCCCTTAAATATTTGAAGACAGTTATGACTTCTCCAGGGTACATCCATTCAACAAACCCTGTGAAAAATGAAATACAAGTTATGAGTCAATAAGGGGCAGCTACTTGAAGCTTCATATATAAACCATTGGGTTAGGAGTCAGGAAGATCTGTGTTAGAATGCAGTCTCAGACACTATATGACTCTTGATCTGTTTGCCTCAATTTCCTCACCTGTTCAATGAGGTAGAGAATGAAATGTTAAGCCATTCTGCTATCTTTACCAAGAAAACCTCAAATGGAATCACACAGATTCAGATAAGACTGAAACAACAAACAGAAACCAACAAATTGGTTCAATATCCTCTCTTCATGGGCAAAGAAATGAGGGCCCATAAAGTTTTTAAGTCTAGGTTTGTTCTTTTGATTTTCCTACCTGCACAGCATTTGGACCTCCCCTCTCAACAGTAAAACAATATTGATTATTAGTCATTTTTATGAGGAGATGAGATTTGAGTAGCTACAGCTCCCCCCTTTCAGAAAATACTGATTAGGCAGCTAACAATGGGAGTAATTTGAAGCAGTACCTTTGTTTGAAATCGTTCAGGTTGAATGAATGCTGAGTGAGACTTTAAAAGAATTTGCATTTAAGTCAAATGGGAAGTTCAAAGGTGGAGAATCAATAATAGAACTGAGATTCAAAAGATGGGAGGTTACTTGAGAAAAGAATAGATGCAATTATTAGGAAAATTCTCCAGAATATGTGAAGAATAAAGTTACAAGAATAAGGAGTTTAGAGTTACAATGCATGGGGAGGCATTAAACTTATGTCAGCTTTATTATATCTTAAAAATAGAATTAAAATTTTCAATTTTACAAATTTATGAAAAATAATGCCTCCTACAATATATCAAATAATTGATTCTCTGACTCTTGTTCTAATGAAAGAAAGCCAGTAAATCTCTTTTTACCCCAGACCTGACCCTTTCCACTAACACACCTAGACAGCTCGTTCCTTTTAGGCTCATTTTAATTATTAGGAAGTTTCCTATTGTAACAATTTTAAGTCTATTTATTTATTTACTTATTTAATTTATTTTTTTATTAAAGCTTTTTTATTTGTATAGCATATGTATGGGTAGTTCCCCAGCATTGATCTTCACAAAGCTTTCCATTACAAATTTTATCCCCAGTCCCCTCCCCTCCCGTAGATGGCAGGAGGTCCACTACATGTTATATCTAGTTAATTATACCCCCAAACTTTAAGTATCCCCCTAGTAGAAATAAAGTTCTCAAGAGTCCTTTCCGTTTTATCTTTTTATGCTTCTCTTGAGTTCTGTGTTTGGATGTCGAATTTTTTGTTCAGATATGGTCTTTTCATTAGAAATAGGTGAAATTCACCTATATCATTGAATGACCATCTCCTTCCCTGGAGGATAATGCTCATTCTAGCTGGATAAGTTATTCTTGGCTGTAATCCAAGTTCCTTTGCCCTTCGGAATATCTGGTTCCAGGCCCTTCCATCCTTCAATGTGGAGGCTGACAGATCCTGTGTGATTCTAATTATTAATCCTCGGTATTTGAATTGTTTCTTTCTAGCTGCTAGCAGAATCTTTTCCTTGGTGCTATATTCCAGAAATTTAGCCACGATATTCCTTGGGGTTTTAATTTTGGGATCTCTTTCAGGAGGTGATCGGTGAATTTTTTCAATGGTGATTTTGCCTTCTGATTCTACAATCTCAGGGCAGTTTTCTTTCAGGATCTCCTGGAAGATAGTGTTTAGATTCTTTTTTTCATCATGGCTTTCAGGAAGTCCAATAATCCTTAGATTGTCTCTCCTAGATCTATTTTCCAAGTCAGTTGTTTTTCCTAGAAGATATTTCATATTTTCTTCTAATTTTTCATTTTTTTGTTTTTGTTTGATTCTTGAAGTCTTATTGAGTCATTCACTTGCATTTGTTCAATTCTTATTTTTAAAGTGTTGTTTTCTTCAGTTACCTTTTTAAGCTCCTTTTGTAACTGGCCAATTGAATTTTTTTTGTTCATTGCACTCTTTTTCCACTTCACTAATTTTATTTTTCAATAAATTGGTGTCTTTTTCACATCTCTTTTGCAGGGCATCATATCCTTCTTGCACTGATTTCAGTTTACTTCCCCATTTATCCTCCAGCTCTCTTTTGAGGTTCTTTATGCAGTCTTCCAGAAAGGCCTTTTGAAAAAGGGACCAGTGAAGGTCCTTAATAACTTCCTCTGTAATTTTGTTTAAAGGAACCTCAGGATCTGGGATCATCCCTTCTTTTTCTTGATAAAACCTGTCTATGGTGAGAGCTCTCTTTTGCTTTTTCATTTTTTTTTAGACAGCGTGGATATCTCTTTAAGGTAGGGGAAAAAAAAAAGACAGCTGAAGATCTTTGCCCTGGGGCACTTTGGGGAATTAACTTAAGGTGCTGGGCCGGTGGGGGCTAGGACTAAGTCCGAATTACTCCTTAAACAAGGCAAGTCTGCCAGAACACCTGCCCCCAGTCAGGGCAGAGTGTCCCAAGTGCCTCAGATAAACTCCAGGTTTTTGTAGTTTGGAGTTTGGAGTTTCTGCCACAATGAGCTGAGCTGAGTCCCACCCTCACTTCCGGCCTACATTACAGTTTATCCCTCTGTCCGAGTTAGACAAACACGATTTGAAGTTCTTCAGAGATATCAGCAAGCAGTGTCCAAATGTTTCTGAGTTCATTGACTTGAAGATCAGTTCAGAGGCTTATTTTATTGTTGATTTGAGAGAAGATCAGAGTAGGAAGCAGAGAGTCACCTTTTCACTCCACCATCTTGGCTCTGCCCCCTTTAAGTCTATTTCTTAGCAATTACTAATTTTTGATCCTGATCCTGCTTTCTGGGGCCAAGTTAAACAAAACTGGATTTTTTTTTCCATCATGATGATCTATTTTTTCTGAAATGAACAAAATGGGAAAAATAAGAAATCTCTTTAAGAAAGAGATATCAAAGGAAAATTTCATGCAAAAATGGACATGACAAAACAGAAATAATATGGATTTAACAAAAGCAGAAGAGATTAAGAGGTGACAAAAATAAGCAAAAGAGAACTTAACATCACTGATAAATAATCAAGATGGTGTACTGATCTAGAACCCTTCTGGAGAATGAAGTCAAGTGAGTCTTAGAAAATGTTTCTCATGAGAAGATTAGTGGAAGTTTGTTTATAGCCCAATTCTAAATAATGGCTACATCAATTAATGTCCAAATTATTGAACAATTGTACTCATTTCACATTCCAGTACTGTTATATATCAGATTATGCAAGCCCATAGGCTTCAGCAATTTGTGAACTAAAAATTACTACAAGAGCACAATGGTTTTCAAAGAAGCAAAGGAACTAAAGAGTTTGTGAATACTTCCTGGTTTTGAAGAAAACAAAAAAAAATTCCAGAAATTACATCTTTTTATTTTTTTGCTTTATTGACAACACTGAATTTTTTGGATCACAAAATGTGACAAGTATTGCAAGAGATGCAACTATCAGATTATTTTTCTTTTCTCCAGAAGAACCTGTATGCAAGCCAAGAAGAAAGATCTATCTAGATATGAAGATGATACTGCTCAGATGTCAGAAAACAAAGCCTCTTAAAGTGCAGAAGAAGAGTGTAAAAACTTCCTGGGAGTTTTCCAAAAAAAAATAAGAATTTGGTAATTCCATCACTTTCCAGAAAATAAAAGGAGAAGAAATGGAAGCAGCATAAGATTTTATATACTTGGGTCCAAAGATCACAGCAGATGAGGCCCATCACCTGAAATTAAAAAGATGCTTGCTCCTTAAAAGGAAAGTCATGACAAATCTGGACAGCATACTACAAAAGTGGAGAGATAACCTTGTTAATAAAGTTCTGTAGGAGTCAAATCTATGGCTTTTCCAATAGCAATGCATGGTGATGAGAGCTGGCCTATAAAAGACGCTAATATCCTAAGCGAAGGCCTAACAAGAAGGCTCTGCTCAAAGCTTGGTATAAAAACAATTTTGTGTGTGTGTGTGTGTTCTAGATGATTTCACTCTTTGGAAAAGTGTACTGCTTTAACCAGCACTAGGTACTCAATGAGGGCTTCCCCTATTCCCAGGGACCTGAAAGCCATTCATCACATGAACTGCACTCTTGTTCCTATCATGCTCCTTCTGCTTCTATACCTCACTGAAGAATCACAAGGCTCAGTGGCCATTACTTAAGAAAATTAATTTGGAGATGTTCCCAGTAGACCCAGGATGGCATGTATTTTCTATGCATGAATCTGCAGTGAGAACTTCTTCTCAAGGTCTAAGTAAATAATTATGTTGTCCAGACTACTTGAGTTTTTCTAGGTCCTGCCTTTGCCCTAAAATACTATATATGCCATAAAATACTATATAAAGGCTATTATTATCATTATCTTATTATTGTCAAAGATTGTGCTAGCTTTTTGGCTTTAATATAATATAGCTGAATAATAATATTAGCAGCATGATACAGTGACTAGAACATTGGATTTTGAGTCAAAAAGAATTATACTCTATTATTACCTTCTGGCATTTACTAACTATGTGACTATGGATATGTTACTAGCATTCTATGGCCTCATCTGTAAAATAGTGAGGAAACTGTCTTTCCAAAATATTATAAAGATTAAATTAGACTCAAAAAATATTTTAAGGCTCAAAGGAAATAATATATGATGAGCTCTTTGTGATTTTTAAAGACTTCAATACAGAAATATATATCTACGATAGTTATTTCACAATCCTCTTAAAACATCCATGTTCCTGTCAATCAAATTGCTATCTGGTCAAGGATCATACATCCTGTACTTGTTAAAAATATTTTAACACATGTAGAAAACTGCAGATACATTCTTTTAATATATATTTTTATGAGATTTGAACAAATATTTTGTTCTAGAGAGATTAAAAATATTGTCATATCTGACAGTCTGGAGCAATTATTTGGGAAGGAGGGGTAGAGGGAGGAAAGAAGGGAAGAAATGAGAGAGGGAAGAAGAGAAAGAAGGAATGAAGGAAGGAAAGAAAAAAAGGAAGGAAGAAGTAAGGAAAGATGGGAGGGAAAGAGAGAGGGAAGGAGAGAAAAAAGGAAGGAAGAAATCAAGGAAAGAAGGGAGAAAGAGAGAAAGGGAGGAAGGAAGGATAAAAGGAAGGAGGAGAGAGAGGAAAAGCGGAAGGAAGGGAGGGAGGGAGGAAGGATGAAAGGGCTGAAGAGAAAAGGGGAGGAAGGAATAAAGGAAGAAAGAATGGAAAGAAGGGAGAGAGGGAGAAAGAATGTAAAGAAGGGAGGAAGGAAGGAAGGAGAAAAGAAGGAATGGTGGGAAAGAATAAGATTCGGGTCTTTGCTTAACTTTTCCTCTATACTAATATGCTCTTTTACCTTACTTTTTTTACCTTAACATATTATGTGATGTAATTTTTTTTACTAAGATTTTAAAACGCTAGGCATTAACTAAATGTAAACATATATGCAAATTAGGGCAGAGAGCTTAACTTTACCTTGAAAGTTAGGAAATTGCTCAATACTGTCTCTGATTAATTGGCTTTACTAACTTTTCCTCTGATATAGACTATATAAAGTAACCAAGAAGGGAATGAATGTGCCAGATAGACAAGAGGGACCATTACTTCTTTCTTTCTTTTTAGCTCCAAGACTAAAAAAGGCAAAGTAAGTATTGTAACTGGGGTGTGGTTAATTAAATCTCCATAGATAATGACCTATGAAGGAGAAAGTCATGATAAGTACTGGCCCACTGTGCCTTCCACTTCAGTACCTTCAATCATTACTGCTCTATTAAGCTGTTCAGAAATGTAAGAAGACATTCGAATTGCCCCAAATAAGCAAAGGGATTTTTAGAATGTGACATGAACGAGATTAATTTTTCCTACTAGTACAAAGCCAATATGACTTTCTTGAAACACTTCTTTTTGGACCGCTGGTTTTGATTTTATCGATTTAAAGTAGGTAATAACAGATAATTGTGCATGTTTTAATATGTATTAAGTTTTCTACAAAATTTAGCAGGCTTAGAAGGAATGATTAGTAAGAATACCATCCATATGTGTAATCAAGTAATTTTTCCTGAGAATGTTATATTTTGTGATTATTACTAATGTTCCAAATACTTAGTATAAGCTCTAGAATTTCAAAATGTCATAGCATTTAACAATAGTTTCTTCCTTTCTTTTCTGCTACATACATTCAGATTAATGCCAATTCTATAATTAATGCCAATTTTTTTTTTTGCCTTGGTTTCAGTACCATGACATATTATGCATGTGATCTTTTCTACCCAGGAAAGAAATATTGAATTGCATGACATTGACTATTTCAGGTCAGGTCACTGTTTTGAGATATTCTAAATATTTCCTTCATTTTTAATATATAAGTTTATGCCATTATCATCCTCCACACCATGAAATAAGGAATCAGAAGCTTATACTTTATTTATTAGAATATTATGAAAAGCTTTAAAGGGATAAACTCTTACTAATGACAAATAATATGTTTTAAACCTACTGGATTAGACCATAACAATATAGTTATCCTAAATGCCATTTTGCAATTTTGACACATAATTCCATGAATTTTACTGTATCTTTTTTGCTCCCTTTCCACCCCCTCTGTCTTAGAGATATATGTTTATGTATATATTTGTATATTTTTCGTATACATATGCATATGTATGTGCATATATGCACATATACACACATATAAATATATGCATATGCAATACATATACACAAGTGTACATGTGTATATACCTTCATGCATACAAAAATACGCACACATATAAAACTATTTTAACCTCATACTTTTTCATGGTTAAAGTCAACTGCCTTAAAAAAAAGTTCATTCTCGTAATCTTCAAATTACTAGACCAAAGGATTCATAAGAAAAAAAATTCTAAATTGAAATTTGTTTTTATCATATAAAAAGAAATAGAAAAATTCAATTTAGTCAGAATTATACCATAGAAAAATATTTTGAACAATGTTATGCATATTGAATGATCAGCCTACATTTTCAGTGGCAGGTTTGTTCCCCAGAATTAGGCTAAGCTCTAGGAGTACATCTGATTTGATGTAGATATAGTGGGACCTTTCTAGTATTAGACCTCCTAAGGTGACACTGTTGAGATGTTCCTACCCA
This sequence comes from Myrmecobius fasciatus, assembly GCA_023553655.1. Taxonomy (NCBI): domain Eukaryota; kingdom Metazoa; phylum Chordata; class Mammalia; order Dasyuromorphia; family Myrmecobiidae; genus Myrmecobius; species Myrmecobius fasciatus. The sequence goes on from JAJPUD010006148.1 coordinate 19,659, forward strand.
GCCACCATGGCTATTATTTTATACCTATTAATCAGCTAGTTAGTTTTTTAGAAAGACATATTTACTAAGGTAGGACATCTAGGTGGATCATTTGAGAGAGTGTTAAGGCAGGAGTCAGGAAGTTCTGATTTCAAATCTAATGTCAAACTCACTGTCTGTGAGTGATCCTGGTCAAGTCGCTTATCCCTGTTTGCCTCAATTTCCTCATCAATAAATTGAGCTAGAGAAGGAATATCGCAAATGGAGTCTTCAAAAATCAGACACAGCTGGAAAACAAACAAACAAAAAAAACTGAACAATTTACTAAGTTGGAAACATAATAACTATTAATAGAAAACATCCCCATCCAAAGTCTATTCATACTCTACCTAGTATATACATAGTTGAAGGAAGAATGTTGAAATGTAGAACACATTAACAAAGAAGAAAAAACTAGCCAGAAATTTTTTTTGAGTTCTCAAGATATTACTCTCAATATTTTCAAGGGCTACTTTTTTTCCTCTCCTAAACTACTTTCAGAGGTTTGAAACTACATCTATCCTAGGCTCTTGAAATAGGCATGATTGTTATTCCTGGTTCTAAGAGAACACAGCAAGTTTGCTGATTTGATATAGGTGGTAATAGGAAGTAACTGGAGTTTATTGATGGGGAGTTGTCATAATTAGATCTGCGCTTTAGAAAAACTGATTTAAAAGCTGAGTAGAGGATAGATGGGAAAGAAGAGCAATTTGAAGCAGAGACAAAATAGAAACCCATTACAATGGTTTGAAGTGTATGAGGGCCTCCATGAGGGTAAAGGTAGTGATAAGAGAAAAGGGGGTATATAAGAATGGTGATGAAAAGGCAAAATGTATAAACCAAGGCAACTGACTGGATATGGGGATATGGATTGGATATGGTGGGAGAGGTAAGAGAAAAGAGGAAGCAAAGCTAATATCTAAGTTTGTAGTCCAGATAAGTGGGAGGATGGTACTGCTTTTGAAAATAATGGGAAAGCTCCCATCTTATGAGATGCACAAAGTTAGAGAAACCACCCCAAATGTTCATGGGAAAGATTTGTGTACGACATGTAGCAGAGCATTCAGATTATAGTCTAATCAGCCAAAATAGAATACATTGTAACTTCATGATAACATAACAATGTCATTTTGGTCCTCTTCCAGAGTGAAGGACAATCACCAACCAACCAATAGAAAAGCTAGGAAGAAAAAAGGCTTTTGGCTGGGGAGAGGCTTAGATAATGAATTAAGCATTGAAAATGTTGATTTTGAAATGTTGATTTTTTTCCACAATCAACATTTCTCTCTATTTATATTTATTTCTGTCAGGGAAGTAACATTCCATTCCATTTCTATGCCATATTTTGTTTAGCTTTTCCTCAATCAATGTACATCTACTTTGTCTCCAATTCTTTGCTAATCCTTAAAGATTTTGGCATATATGGAGATTTTCTTCTTATAATCCTTTCCTTGACTATTTACATAATAATGCAATCTCTGGGTCAAGAGTTATAATTTTATTATGTGAAAACCAGAGATTTAGCTAACATTACTTCTAGTTCTCAATGTTATGATCTTATGCTAAAATATATAATGTAAAATATTAAAATATAGAATAGGCATTATACTACAGTGTTATACCACATGCTCAATGATATAATAATAAATACTGATTCAAGATTTAGTATTATAAAAAAGTAGTTAGATGAATACTTCCCCCCAAAAGAATAAGGATATTATACACAATTTGGATTAATTCAAGGTTTAAAATGTACTAAACATTTGTGGGCTATAAAGTCCATTTAAGACCCAACTTTACTAATCAAAAATTACAAGAACACAATTCTAGATTTATAAAGGATTTAAATTTTATTTCCTTTATAAATATCAAAGAAGAAAATTAGTTATATCAGAAGCATTCCTTAGGGACAGCAAAAGCTAAGTCAATCTTCTAAACTAATTTCCCCCCAGACTTAACCATTTATACTTCTGGCAGAAAGAGAAAAAGGCCAGCTTCTTCCAGGGTCAGCCTAGTTAATTTAAATCAATCTCTTAGCTACAGAATCCTGGGCAGGTCTTTTCATAGAAAAATAGGAAGGAAGAACAAAGGGCCAAGGATAAATTCAAAAGAAGGAGGAGTTTCAGACTAAAAATGAATTTGAGCTACAAATAATAACCCTGCCCTCAGAAATATTTAGCCATGGTACCTATTCCTGGTAGAATTCCCAAAATTAAAACAATCTCCTAATAAAGTGAATCATTAATGTCTAGAACATATTCTGACTACAAATAAATCCTAACAACTCCATTAGGCTTGTCTGACTTTTTCTTGATTAGAATTCTCAAAAGGAGGTAGGTTTTGGTAATCTTGGAATCAACCTCAGTCAATAGCCCAGAGCCTTATAAGTCAATAGCCATTTAAAAATCACCATGCAAGTTGAACTTTACTGGTTTCTTTGGATTCTACTACTATACATAAGTCTAATTCTTAAACCAGCGTGAAGCAAGCAGAGACCACCTTGAGGTTAAGATGCTCACGCCTTATGTTCTTTCTAAGAGTACTACAGAATTAGAACATCATCAAATTGAAACAATCTTAATGATCCTCAAGTACCCTACCTGAGAATAACTACTTCTTCAATATCTGATACATTACTTACTAAGCTTTTGCTTGACAGCTCCCAATGAAGAACTAATTAATTTCCATTTTCACTTTTCATTTTTTGAATAGCTCTAATTACTGATAGCTAGTAAGTATGACTTTGCATCAAGACTCTATTTGATTCTTTGTAATTTTCAATCATTTTACCAGTTCTGCCCCAAGACAAAACAGTCTAAGTTTAATGTCTCTTTCTGGGGGCAGTCTATGAAATACTTGCCAAATGCTCTATTGTGTCTCAATTACATACTCTTCTCCAAATTAAAAATCTTAGTTCTTTCAATTTTGTCTTAATATGATGTGAATTCAAAATCTTTCCCCATTCTGATTGTTCTCCCCAATATGTTCTCTCCATTTTATCAATACCTTTCTAAAATGTGGCATAAAATGTGGTTCAATAGGCTGGCCCTCAATACACAAGTTGTAGTTTATCCAGTGCAGAGTCCAAGCATCACCTCCTATTTCCTAATTTCTATAAGTCATTCTTTCCTTAATGGGTTGCACTGGTGGTTTGAATTTCTCAATAAAGCCTATATTTTAGTATTGCAACTTTATATTAAATATTTTAAAGAAAGGTGCCTTGAAATACCTAACTCTGACTAGATCATTTGGAATCATGAGATCTATAATCTAGTGATAGCCTATTCTTATTCCAAGTATCAAAAATATGTATTATTTTTTTAATTGTACATGGAAGATTTTTATTTTCCACTAACTAGATTTCCCAGTGATTAAAGAATTAGGCCTGAAGTAAAGATGTTCTGAGTTCAAATTTGGTCTTAGACACTTAATAATTATGTTACCCTAGGCAAGTCATTTAATTCTGTTGACCTCAGTTTCTCCATCTATAAAATGAGCTAGGGAAGGAAATAGTAAACTACTCCATTTGCCAAGAAAACTCCAAATGGGGGGGTCACAAAATTGAGCACTATGTAAATGTCTGAACAACGTTATCCTTTTCGATACAAAATACTTTCCTGAACAAAGATAGTTATATAGTGATTTCAGCATCAGATACAAATTAATTATGATGAGATTTGTCAGGATTTGGTGCCATTTTTTAGATTGAACCTTAGCTTATTAGTCATATCCTTAAACAAAACAAAGTGCAAGTACCATATCTAATTTAAGGAGATGATATCCTCCTTAAACAGAAAGTTAGTAACATGTAATGTGCAAGGTCCAGCTGCTAATTAAAAGATAAATTTCACACTGTATAAGAAGACAGGAGCTCAACTGTTAGATACTTGTAAATACCTGAGTAGCAAAAATTGGCCTTAAATTTCATCACAATCCATGTAAATGAACTGGAAAAGCATTCATGTATCTTTTTGTTCTTAATTTTCCTGGATTTACTTATACAGAGGCCAATATTTAATAAATTGCTATGTGTAAGATTTAATATAATTAAAGCCTTCCAACTCTTCAATGAGAGCTTTTGTTGAAATTAAGTGGACTATATTAGTATGTGCAATTATTTTCACCTTCTATTGCTGTATGTTTGCTTTTTTGTTCTTTCTCATGTTTTTTTTTTTCCCTTTTGATCTGATTTTTTTTTGGACAGCATGATAAATATGGAAATAAGTTTAGAAGAATTGCATATATTTAACCTACATTACATTGTTATTTGGAAGGAAAGAGGGAGAAAAATTGGGAACACAAGTTTTTGTAATGATGAATGTTGAAAACTAGCTTTGCATATATTTGGAAAAATTAAATACTTTAAAAATATTAGTATGTACAGCTTCCTAAGATGAATAACATTTCTTTTCTTTTAAGGAGGCAGTATAATATGTAGCACTCTTTTTCAAGTTAATTACCAAATTGCCTTACACGCAATTTCTCTAATATGGCATTCCATTTCCCGTCATCATGGTTTTGAATGAAGTTTCCCACAGATATCTTTCTGCTATATTTTCATAGTCTTATCCCTTTTCACACTCTCTATTTAGAGAGTTCTATTTGCTGTGTCCATTACAGGACATTACATTTCCTAGATTTGCTTTTATCTTTTAAATTTTTTTTGTATATTTTACATTTTCTAATTACACATAAAAACAATTTTTGACATTCATTTTTAAATAGTTAAAATAATGCAGATATATTAAATATGCTTATTGTCTCCATCAGAACATAAACTTCTTGTAGGGATTATTTCACTTTCTATATTTATGTCTTCAGTGCCTCATGCACATTAAGTGGTTAATAAATGCTTATTAATGGATTGGCTCACTGATACATAAAATTGTACAGAAAGCTTTTTAAAGCAATATCTTCTTAGTTCTACAACTGTCCAGGCTCTCATTAGACACTGATATACACTATACCCATTTCTGGTCTGTACCACTCTTTAAAAATGAAAAAAAAAAAAGATCCCCAAGGATGTTATCAAATCATGGCAGATATTTCACAGAATTCTTTTAGTGAGAAATAGAAGTTCAGTGATCAGAAATGATCATCCCAAAGGTTAGAGAGATAAATTGTAAGTGCATAATAATTATATAAATATTCATTGCATCAGAAACCTAAGTATATATAGTCTCAATATTTGAAGAGCTTGCTCTTTCCTTCACATATAAAACTTCATTTTCATTAAATGTTCATGAAAAAAAAATCTATCTTTTCTGCAGGTCCTTTCTGCTTCATTATTTTGCTCACAGAGTTCCTTTATTGCATGTATGAGATTATTGATTTACTGTCCATTTAGCGTCCCTGATATCTTTATATAATTGAGAGATTTCTAACGAAGGACAATATGTTGCCAAATAAGAAAGAAGGATTCAGTATGAATCAATATGCATAGTTTTATATATAACTTCAAGAGTTCTTGTTTATGATTCACAATAAATTCAATCAGGAGGGGTTCTGAAGAGATTTCCATTTCAATTATGCATGCCTCATTATCATACTTTTAGTGAAGCAGAAAGTGCATTACAAGGTGAGAGCTAACAGGGTAACTAGAGAACTCAAATCTACCAAAAAATATTCTTTAAGTATTTTAAGCACTGAATGAAAGATATAAAATATCTCAGGTGTCATATAATCTACCCCTCTGCTTCTGGGAATTTCTGTACTCAATCATTTTGAAAGAGTGGCTTTTCTTAAGTTTCCCAAGAGGGGAGTCTATGAATGGATTTTATGATATGAAATCCATAATTAAGCATCCTTTCAGTGATCATGAAAGTCTCCTAAGAAAGAATATAAGATGGGAGAACTTTCCTTTTGCAGAAAAAAGAATACATTAGAAAAAATCAGAAAGGATTGTAGGAAGATGGCCATACTCTAGGCATAGAATATTTAATATCTGGCAAACACTTCATTGTGGTTGAGATTAATAAGTCTACTAGACCACCCAAAGAATTACCCCTAGATGTCCTTTACTGCAATCCAAAAGTCCTTAGATAGACCTCTAGAGTTCATCACAGATTTTAGAATAAACGAGTCAGTTCAAGTCCAGAATACACCTAGGAGGGTAACCATCTCTGCCTTTTTTCTCCCTGACCCTAAGATACTGAGAATTCAAGTCTAGGCAAGTCCAAATCTTTCTTTTCCTAGGCCTTTGTTTACAAGACAGCAATAGCGCTCTCTGTTCAAGTCTGGCAGGGACCTGAGACTTCTCAACTATGCTGGTAGCTTAGCCCTGCTCCAGAGGGAATAGGCTTAATGTATTGCTAGACAGTCTTTCTGTAGCACTCCCAGAAACAAAGCTTGTGACTGTCCCAGTTCCTAGAAGAATATCTCAGCCTTGGCCCAGCAGAAAAAGCAGTCTCAAATGACATTAATGACCTTCTCCAAACTACAGGAGAAAGTCCTTTTTAAAAAATACATACTGAGCACTTGCAGATACCCTATAGTGTAAAATCAGCACAGGAGTATTAAGGAGGAAGAACCTACCCAGAGCACTACGTAGTGAGACATTCCCAGGAACCATATGACAAAAGCAAATCCTCAGATAGTATCCTTAGAAGTAAGAATTCCAATATTTCTGGAAAGTATAACCAACTCTGGCTCACTACTCTTAGGCCTACCCAGTCATTTGAAAAACTTGATGTAAGCACTGCTTCCCCTAGAGGAAAACAAGGAAAATTCTAACCTGAGGCAACTGGGGCTAAGTGACTTGCACAGGGTCAAACAGCCAGAAAGTGTTAAGTGACTGAGGTAGGATTTGAACCCAGGTCCTCCTGACTTCAAGGCAGGTGCCCTATCCATTACACCAACTACTTGTACCCAAAAGTACCTGTTTTGAAGAGATATCTAGGTGATAGACTGCTATTGCTTCCCACCAAGAGGACTACTTACCAAATTCAGGGAAAACATCAGGGGGGGAAAAAAATATACCCTGAAGATAGGAATTGCATGAGTCCACCTAGAAAATGAAATCATATATACAGAATGGAAAAATTGAGAAAAAAATTTGAAAGGAAAATTGACTATAATAGAAGAAAGAATAAAGAACAAAATCACGGTCAATACATATAGAACACTAGAATAGAGAATCAAAGAAACTTCTACAATGTCTATTCTGAATTTCTTTAAGAAAAGGAAGTTATGAGGATAATGAACCTGGTAGGAGTCAGGAAGCAAGGATTTAAATCCTGTCTCAAATACTTGCTGTATCATTGCAGACAAATTATTTAACTTCTCTTGGGCTTAATTCCCTTATTTCTAGAATGGGATAACAATATTACCTTAGTCACACAATTGTTATGTGAATAAAATAAGATAATACATATGTAAAGTGTTTTGGAGACCTTAAGTATTGTATGTATTAATTATTAAGAAAATGGAACTCCAAAGCTATTTTCTAATCTATAATTTCCCAATTTAAGTTTCCAAATATTTAAAATTAGAAGAACCTGAGTTAAAATCCATCTTCTGATATTTACAATGTATCTGAACCCTAGCAAATCACGTAGCATTTCTAAACTTTTATTTCCTTCTCTTTAGTAAGAGGAAACTGGTACTTACACAGCCTATTTCACAGGGCTGTTGTGAAAAACATTATTTGATAACCTTAATATATAAAAGACACTGAGGTGGAGAACTGGCTTAGAGGCTAGAAAACCTAGGTTCAAGTCACACATCCTATAGAAGACAGATGTATGAACATTGGAAGTAACTCCCCAACCTCTTAAAGATCCAAATAATTTCTCTAAGACTATAAGTTGTAGAGAAGGTACTGACCAGTTCTGGTAGATGGAGTTTACTCACCTGGTTATTTCTCATGACAATGAAATCACAGGTCTAGACTCTATTAACTTTTCTTATTAACAGAACAATCTAATTGATTTGAACCTCAGATGATTTTAGAATATATACATAAGAAACTCACTTTAGATAAGGGTATTTTCACATGTGTTAAGTAGATTTAAAAATAAACATTTGTTTTAGGCTTTATTACTTAAAAGTCAGAAAATACATGATAAATGTTATCAATCTGGTTTAGTAGCAATACTTAATCATAATCTAAGTAACATTAAGGTCTAAAGGAGCTTAGGTCTCCATCATCTTTTCCCTTGACTATGATGATAGTTTCCTAAGGTCTTCCTATTTCTTTTTTTTTAATTGAAGCTTTTTAATTGCAAAACATATGTATGGGTAATTCTTCAACAATGACCCTTACAAAGCTTCCTGTTACAAATTTTCCCCCCTAGTCCCCACTCTTCCCCTAGATGGCAGGAAGTCCACTACATGTTAATTATGTTAATGACAAATCGAATATATGTATGTATATTTCCACACTTACCTAACTGTGCAAGAAAAATTGTGTCTACAAGGAAAAAAATCTGAGAAAGGAAACACAATGCAAGCAAAGTTCAATAGAGGGCATGTAAATGTTATGTTGTGGCCCACATTTCATATCCCTTTATCTAGGTGTATATGGCCTTCTTCACTGAACAAATGGAATTGATTTGAAGCATTTCATTGTTGAAGAGAGTCATGTCCATCAGAATTGATCATCATATAGTCTTGTTGCCATGTATAATGATCTCCTGGTTCTGCTCATTTAACTCAGCATAAATTAATGGAAATCTCTCCAGGCCTCTCTGAAATCATCCTGCTGGTCATTTCTTATTGAAGAATAATATTCCATAACATTTATGTACTATAATTTATTCAGCCAATCTCCAATTGATGGGCATCCATTCAGCTTCCAATTTCTAGCCACTACAAAAAGGGCTGCCACAAACATTCTTGCACATGTGGGTCCCTTTCTTTCCTTTAAGATCTCTTTGGGATAAGCCCAATAGAAACACTGCTGGGTCAAATTGTTTGATAACTTCTTGAGCATAGTTCCAGATTGCTCTCCGGAATGGTTGCATCCGTTCAAAGTTCCACCAACAATGTATCAGTGTCCCAGTTTTCCCACATCCCACATTTTAGCCAATCTGATAGGTATGCAATGGTATCTCAGACTTGTCTTAATTTGCATTTCTCTGATCAGTAGGTATTTGGAGCACCTTTTCATATGACTGGAAATGGTTTTAATTTCATCATCTGAAAATTTCCTGTTCATATCCTTTGACCATTTATCAATTGGAGAGTGGCTTGAATTCTTATAAATATGAGACAATTCTCTATAAATTTTAGAAATGAGGCTTTTATCAGAACCATTAAATGTAAAGATGATTTCTCAATTTATTCCTTCCCTCCTAATCTTGTACACATTAGTTTTGTTTGTACAGAAACTTTTCAACTTTGTATAGTCAAAATTATCTATCTGGTGTTCAATTAAGAGTTCCAGTTATTCTTTAGACAGAAATTTATTCCATCTCCACAGGTCTGAGAGGTAAACTATCCTATGTTCCTCTAATTTGCTTATAATGACACTCTTTATATTTACATCATGAACCCATTTAGATCTTATCTTGGTATATGGTATTAGGTTTGGGTCAAGCCCTAATATCTTCCACACTAATATCCAATTTTCCCAGCAGTTTTTGTCAAATAGTAAGTACTTATCCCAAAAGCTGGGATCTTTGGGTTTATTGAACACTAGATTGCTATAGTTACTGTCTGGTTTGTCCTGTGATTCTCTCCTATGCCACTGATTGACTACTCTATTTCTTAGTCAGTACCAAATGGTTTTGATAACCGCTGCTTTCTATTATAGTTTTAGATCTGGTACAGCAAGGCCAACATCATCAGCCTTTTTTTTCATTAATTCCCTTGAAATTCTTGATCTTTTGTTTTTCCAAAAGAACTTTGCTACTATATTTTTCTAGATCTATAAAATAATTTCTTGGGAGTATGATTGGTATGGCACTAAATAAGTAAATTAATTTGGGTAGTACTTTCATTTTTTATGCTCAGCATACCCATGAGCACTTGATGTTTTTCCAATTGACTAGGTCTGATGTTATTTGTGTGGAAAGTGTTTTATAGTTTAGTTTGTATAGTTCTTGACTTTTCCTTAGTAGAGATTCCCAAATATTTTATATTATCAACAGTTATTTTGAATGGAATTTATTTTTTATTTATCTCTTGCTGCTGAACTTTGTTGGTAATATATAAAAATGCTGATGATTTATGTGGATTTATTTTGTATCCTGAAACTTTGCTAAAGTTGTGATTTGTTTCTAGTAATTTTTTAGTTGAGTCTTTAGGGTTCTATAAGTATACTATCATGTCATCTGCAAAGAGTGATAATTTGGTGTCCTCATTACCTACTCTAATTGCTTTAACCTCTTTTTCTTCTCTTACTGCCAAAGCTAACATTTCTAATAAAATATTAAATAGTAATGGTGGCAGTGGGCATCTTTGTTTCACTCCTGATCTTATTGGAAATGGCTCTAGTTTGTCTCCATTACATATGATGCTTGCTGATTGTTTTGAGTAGATGCTAATAATCATTTTAAGGAAAAGCCCATTTATCCCTATACTCTCTAGTGTTTTTAATAGGAATGGGTATTGGATTTTATCGAATGCTTTTTCTGCATTTCTTGGGATAATCATAGGATTTTTGTTAGCTTGGCCATTAATATAATTGATTATGCTGATAGTTTTCCTAATATTGAACCAGCCCTGCATTTCTTGTATAAATCCCCCTTGGTCATAATGTATTATCCTGGGGATGACTTTCTGTAATCACATTGCTAATATCTTATTTAAAATTTTTGCATCAATATTCATTAGGGAAATTGGTCTATAGTTTTCTTTCTCTGTTTTCACCCTACCTGGTTTAGCTATCAGCACCAGATCGGTATCATAGAAGGAATTTGGTAGTATACTTTCTGTCCCTATTTTTTCAAATAATTTGTATAGTATTGGAATGAATTGTTCTTTGAATGTTTGGTAGAATTCACATGTAAATCCATCTGGCCCTGGAGATTTTTTCTTAGGGAGTTGACTAATACCATGTTCTATTTCTTTTTCTATAATGGGATTATTTAAATATTTATTTCTTCTTCTGTTAATCTGGGCAGTAAATATTTTTGTAGATATTCCTCCATTTCATTTAGATTATCAAATTTATTGGCATAAGCTTTGGCAAAATAACTCCTAAATATTACTCTAATTTCCTCTTCATTGGAGGAAAGTTCTTCCTTATTTTTGAGAATAACAATTTTATTTTCCTCCTCCTTTTTTAAATTAAATTAACTAGAGGCTTATCTATTTTGTTGGGTTTTTCATAAAAACCAACTCTTAGTTTTATTTATTAATTCAATAGTTTTCTTATTTTCAATTTTATTAATATCCCCTTTTATGTTCAGAATTTCCAATTTGGTATTTAATTGTTATTTATCCAATTGGTATTTAATCAAGGGTTTTTAATTTGTTCCTTTCCTAGTTTTTTTTTAATAATAAGCTCAATTCATTGATCTCCTCTTTCTCTTTTTATGCAAGTAAGCATCTAGAGATATAAAATTACCCCTTATAACTACTTATACAATATACAAATTTTGGTATATTGTTTCATTATTGTCATTCTCCTGGATGACATTATTGATTGTGTCTGATTTGCTCTTTCACCCATTTATTTTTAGGATTAGATTATTTAATTTCCAATTAACTTTTGGTCTATTTTCTCTTGGCCTTATATTGCATGTGATTTTTATTGCATCATGATCTGAAAAAGATGCATTTACTATTTCTGCCTTTCTGCATTTGATTTGATGGTTTTTATTCCCTAACACATGGTCAGTTTTTGAATACATTACATGAACCACAGAGAAAAAAAAAGTAAACTCACTACTGTCTCCATTCAATTTTCTTCAAAGTTGTATCATACCTAACTTTTCTAACAATTTAATTCCCTAATTTCTTTCTTATTTATTTTGTTGTTTGATTTATCTAATTCTGAGAGAGCAAGGTGGAGATGCCCCACTAGTATAATTTTGCTATCTATTTCTTCTTCCATCTCTCTTAACTTCTCCTTTAGGAATCTGGATACTATACCACTTGGTCCATATATATATTTAGTATTGACATTGCTTCATTATAGAGGGTACTTTTTAGTAAAATATAGTTTCCTTCCTTATCTCTTTTAATTAGATCTATCTTTGCTTTCCTTGATCTGAGATCAGGATTGCTACCCCTGCTTTTTTTTTTGTTTTTGTTTTTTTTTTTGTTTGTTTTTTTTGTTTGTTTGTTTGTTTTTTTTGTTCACCTGAAACATAATAGATTCTGCTCCAGCCCTTTACCTTGACCCTGTATGTATCTCTATGGTTTAGACCTGTTTCTGGTAAACAACATATTGTAGGATTCCGGCTTTTAATAGTCTGCTATCCACTTCTGCTTTATGGGAGAGTTCATCCCTTTCCCATTCACAGTTAAAATAACTAATTCTGTATTTCCTGCCATCTTATTTATCCAAATTACCTTTTTCTCTTTCTTTTCCCCTTTCTCCCTTTCCTCGCTCCCAGTATTTTGCTTTTGATGAATGTCTCCCCCAAACCGGCCCCCCGCATTTAGAACCCCTCCCCCTTTTTTACTTCTTTCCCCGATTCTTCTATTTTCCCTTCTATTAGTCTATCCCTTTCTTTTCCTCCTTTCCCTCACACTTCCCTATAAGGAAGGACAAGTTTCTCTGTAAAACCAAATGTGTCTGTTATACTCTTTTAGAGCCCAATCTGATAAGAGTAAGCTTTACACAATGCTTATCTTCCTCCCTTTTTTCCCTCAATTACATTAGGTTTTCTTTGCCTCTTCAAGAGATTTTATCTTATTTTTACCTCATTTTTAAACTTTATTTTACCACCTTTTCCCTATTTTTTCCCAGTATGATAGCCTTTCCACCTCTAGTTTCTTTTTCATATTATCAAAGTAATATCAAATTATACCCCCAATCTTTAAGTATTCTCATAGTAGAAATATAGTTCTCAAGAGTTCTTTCCTTTTTACCTTTTTATGCTTCTCTTGAGTTCTGTATTTGGAGGTCAAATGTTTTGTTCAGACCTGGTCTTTTCATTAGAAACAGGTGAAATTCACCTATATCATTGAATGTCCATCTTCTTCCCTGGAAGATAATGCTCATTTTAACTGGACAGGTTATTTTTGGTTGTAATCCAAGTTCCTTTGACTTTGGGAATATCTGGTTCCAGGCCCTTCGATCCTTCAAAGTGGAGGCGGACAAATCTTGTGTGATTCTGCTCATTTCACTCAGCATCAGTCCATGCAACTCTCTCCAGTCCTCTCTGAAATCATCCTGCTGGTCATTCCTCCTTTGGTTACCTTTTCCAGATCCTTTTATAACTGGCCAATTCATTCATTGCTTACTTTTTCCACTTCACCAATTCTGTTTTTCAGTAAATTGGTGTCTTTATCATATCTCTTTTGGAGGGCTTCTTGCACTGATCTCAATTCATTTCCCCATTTCTCATCTAACTCTCTTTTGAGATTCTTTATCCAGTCTTTCAGGAAAGCTTTGTGAAAGGGGGACCAGCTCATGTACACCTTTATGTCTTCCTCTATAGTTGTTTTGGGAACCTCAGGTTCTGGGGTCTGCCCTTCTTTCTTTCCATAGAAGCTGTCTGTGGTGTGAGCTCTCTTCTGTTTCTTACACATTTTATTAAAGCTTGGTGTCTGTTTAAAGCTGAGAAGCAGTGTCTGTGGTATTTTGCCCTGGGGAAATTCAGCTAATTAACTTCCTGTGCTGGTCCAGTCAGGCTAGGACCTTGCATTTGCAGAGGGTTACAAATTGCCTTTTACAAAAGGCATATCTGCCAAAGCACCAACCTGCAATAAGGGCAGAGTGTCCTGAGAGCCTCAGATACACTCTCCAGGTGTTTAAAATCTGCCATGCTGAGTCCCGCTTAGTTTTCTGCCCTTCTTTTTTTTTTGGGGGGGTGGGTATTATAATTCTTCATATATTCTACATTGTAGTTTTGAATTCTGGCTATTTCTCAAATTCTGTATTCAACAAGACCATCTCAATTGCACAGCAAATAGAGCACTGATGATGGAGTCAGATAGACCTCGATTCAAATCCAGTTTCATACTTTTTCTAGCTTTATGATCTTTGATAAGTGATTTTAAAATGTGTCTTATTGTCCTCAACTATAAAATGAGGACATGCATAGCTTCTATTTCTCTGATAACATTTTACAGTTAGCTGAAAAATATAAAGAATATAAATGCTTAATTTTTATTGATTATGGAAGAGCATATGATTTGGAAGATCAGAAATATTTTAGATCAAGGATAGGGAACTGTTTTTCCTGCCAAGGGCAATTTGGATATTTAAACCACCATTCAATGGCCAGACAAAACTTTTAACTTATAGAACTCAAGCATTAGGAACCTGTTCTATCTAGCTTTCAACTCATCATCTCCTGTGGTTGCCTTAACAAATGATTTTTCTATAGTTATAAGGGCAGTGGGCTGAATGTTCTCCAAGAGTGTTTAGAGGCTTCCATGCATTGAAAATAATTCAAGATGACTAAAAATAGAAATGATTATTCAAAAAGTGCTTAATAACCTCTGTTCAATGACAATACATATTATACAAAACATTAAAAAAGAAGATTTAATATTTCTAAAAGTATGCATTGCTGTGATAAATTACAAACAACAAGCACAGACTGCAAGACTATCTGGAATTCCTGAGGGAAAGCAAAATTCTCCAAATGCTTTTATTTGCAGGTAATTTTTACTGAGGGAATCAAGCTCAAGAAAAGTATAGAGCATCCTAGAAAAGATTTTAAATTACTTAAAGGAGTTTGTCACATCCATCTATGAAGAAAAGACAAGTGGTTAAAGAATATCTATAGCTCAGATTATGACATGCATTTAGATAGATAACTTATAGAATTTTTTCCATCAATATATGTATATATATATGAATACATATATATATATACATATGTGTATATATATATATATACTTGGCACGTAGAGTATATATGGGCAATGAGTGGGATCCAAAGTTGAATTGGTATAGGTCAAGAGAATAAATGGCTTTCAGGCAATTAAAAAGCGCCTTTACTGATCCCATACTTCCCATAACAATAAAGATTCATTTTAAAAATACTAATACTTTGCTGATATTTATATGTATTAGAGAGACAGAATAATTAGAAGTAAAAAAGAATATAACAAAGGAAAATTTAAAAAAATACATAATAGGAGAAAACTCATTTTTCCATTTAATTTAGGTGATGCAATAGAATGCTATACTTGAAGCCAAGAAAATTTGAGGTCAAATTCTACTTCAGATACTTTATTAGACAAGTGATTCCACAGAAGTCATTTCACCTCTGCCTGCCTTGGTTTTTCCTCTATGAAATGTGGATAATATTATCATTGTTGTCATAGCTTTTTCTTTTTATTAAGATGAAATAATATAATTTTTATTGTAAACCTTAAAACTATATAAATGTAGCTATTATAATCAATGAAACACTCCAAATAAGAAAAAAGATTGAAAAAAATCAAGGAATTTTATTAAGGGAACTGAAAATAGATTAGTGATAGCAAAAACAAAAAAAGAGCAGTTAGACAACTTAGGTGCTCTACTGAAATAAGAAAAAAGTGAAGACAGCTGTTAGTGCATTGGGCGGATCCCCTGGGGTACATTTAAGGAAACACATGAACTATTCTTTAGGACCACAGGATGAACAGTCATGGATGGGTTGTCATCTATCTCACTGGAACATATCAGTGAGTGATATCCAAGAGGTTTTTGAGTATTTGACAAGATCCATCTTATTTGACTTAATTCAACAGTTTAGACTGTCAAGATTTTTACAGATCCTGATTTTAAAATAAAATATGTCAGTAATTCATCCTCCATTTTGTAATCTATGGGCATATTAACTTTAATAAAGATGATTTTTCAAGCAATTTATAAAATTGTTAAAATCCAGAGACTTAAAGAAAACTCCCTTAAACACTTCTTTTGAGACTTAGTTCAAGGCTTCTGAACATTCCTCCAGCCATTCAACTAGTTCCAAGCACACTTAACTCTATTGTTTTCTAAGCCATCCATTTATATCTTGCCCATACCAAAAGCATGAGATCTTGTTAAAGCCTACACTTGAAGTAGATTTGACTAAACTGTAAGTGTTTGGTTTGTTTTTGTATTTCCGAGAACATTATACAAAATAGGACCTTGATAAGAGTCTTCACATTTGAATTGAATAATTCACGTTACAGGAGTTAAGATATTTAGTGTGTTAGAAGATTGTATAACTCATTGAACTTTGTGTCTGAAAAGTGTGTTAATAAGTGTCTCTACTTGAATTGGGATCTGAAAGTTCATGATCAGTCATTCTTTTCATAGAGTGAACAAATCAGGCCTGTACAAGGCTGTAGTTTTAGAATCCATGTTTTGTGTTATGAGTCGACATTTCTGACTTATGAAAGATAAAAAACCCTCAAATATCAGTATACATCTATAAAACATGAAATTAAATATATATTTTAAGGAAAGAAGAAAGTCAGAGTTAAATTCGTTTTGTGAAATTAAAAGATAAACAAAGTGAACTTGATAAATTGTAAGATTTCTTGTCTATTTTGTGACTTCTTAAATAAATAAATGCTTTTAATTCAAAAAAAACCCACTAAAATTATTTCAAATTAAATGATTTTATAATAGCATTCTGGGGTGGGGGGCGGAGCCAAGATGGCACATATAGGATGAAGGTAAAAGGCCGGAGCAGAACCTATTATGCTTCAGGTAAACAAAAAAAAGCAGGGGTAGAAATCCTTATCTCAGATCAAGTAAAAGCCAAGATAGATCTAATCTAAAGAGATAAAGATGGAAACTATATTTTATTAAAGGGTACCATCGATAATATAGCAATATATATACTAAATATGTTTGCACCAAGAGCAATACCATCCAAATTCCTAGGGGAGAAATTAAGAGAGATGAAAGAAGAAATAAACAGCCAAACTATACTGGTGGGAGATCTCAAACTTGCTCTCTCAGAATTAGATAAATCAAACCACAAAATAAACAAGAAAGAAACTAGGGAGATAAACCAATTGTTAGAAAAGTTAGGTATGATAGATTTATGGAGAAAATTGAATGGAGACAGTAGGGAGTTTACTTTTTTCTCAGCAGTCCATGGAACTTATACAAAAATTGACCATGTGTTAGGGCATAAAAACCTCAAAATCAAATGCAGAAAGGCAAAAATAGTAAATGCGTCTTTTTCAGATCATGATGAAATAAAAATCACATGCAATATAAGGCCAGGAGAAAATAGACCAAAAGTTAATTGGAAATTAAATAATCTAATCCTGAAGAATAAATGGGTGAAAGAGCAAATCATAGACACAATCAATAATTTCATCCAGGAGAATGACAATAAGGAGACAACATATCAAAATTTGTAGGATACGGCCAAAGTGGTTATAAGGGGCCATTTTATATCTCTAGATGCTTACTTGCATAAAATAGAGAAAGAAAAGATAAATGAATTGGGCTTATTATTGAAAAAAAACTACAAAAAGAACCAATTAAAAACCCTCAATGAAATACCAAATTGGAAATTCTAAAAATAAAAGGGGAAATTAATAAAATTGAAAATAAGAAAACTATTGATTTAATAAATAAAACTAAGAGTTGGTTCTAAGAAAAAAAACAAAATATATAAGCCTTTAGTTAATTTCATAAGTAAAAGGAAGGAGGAAAATCCAATTGTTAGTCTCAAGAATGATAAGGGAGAACTTTCCTCCAATGAAGAGGAAATTAGAGCAAAAATTAGAGTTACTTTACCCAACTTTATGCCAGTAAATTTAATAATGTAAATGAAATAGAAAAATATCTACAAAAATATAGATTGCCCAGGTTAACAGAAGAGGATATACATTATTTAAATAGCCCCATATTAGAAAAAGAAATTGAACAAGCTATTAACCAACTCCCAACGAAAAAATCTCCAGGGCCAGATGGATTTACATGTGAATTCTACCAAACATTCAAAGAACAATTCATTCCAATAGTATACAAACTATTTGAGAAAATAGGGACAGAAGGTATACTGCCAAATTCCTTCTATGAGACCAATATGGTGCTGGTAGCTAAACCAGGTAGGGTGAAAACAGAAAAAGAAAACTATAGACCAATTACCCTAATGAATATTGATGCAAAAATTTTAAATAAAATATTAGCAATGAGATTACACAAAGTCATCCCCAGGATAGTACACTAAGACCAAGTAGGATTTACACCAGGAATGCAGGGCTGGTTCAATATTAGGGAAACTATCAACATAATTAATTATATTAATAAGCAAACTAACAAAAACCATATGATTATCTCAATAGATGCAGAAAAAGCATTTGATAAAATCCAACACTCATTCCTATTTAAAACACTAGAGAGTATAGGAATAAATGGGCTTTTCCTTAAAAGGATTAGTAGCATCTACTTAAAACCATCAGCAAGCATCATATGTAATGGAGAAAAACTAGAACCATTCCCAATAATCTCAGGAGTGAAACAAGGCTGCCCACTGTCACCATTACTATTTAATATTGTATTAGAAATGTTAGCTTTAGCAATAAGAGAAGAAAAAGAGATAAAAGGAATAAGAGTAGGTAATGAAGAAACCAAATTATCACTCTTTTGCAGATGACATAATGGTATACTTAGAGAACCCTAGAGACTCAACTAAAAAACTACTAGAAACAATTCACAACTTTAGTAAAGTTGCAGGATTCAAAATAAATCCACATAAATCATCAGCATTTTTATATATTACCAACAAAGTTCAGCAGCAAGAGATACAAAAAGAAATTCCATTCCAAATATCGGATGATAGTATAAAATATTTGGGAATCTATCTGCCAAGGAAAAGTCAGAAACTATAAGAACTAAACTACAAAACACTTTCCACACAAATAAGAGCAGACCTAATCAATTGGAAGATCATTAAGTGCTCATGGGTAGGCCGAGCGAATATAATAAAAATGACAATAATACCCAAACTAATTTACTTATTTAGTGCCATACAAATCAAACTCCCAAGAAATTATTTTACAGATCTAGAAAAAATAGGAGCAAAGTTAATTTGGAAGAACAAAAGGTCAAGAATTTCAAGGGAATTAATTAAAAAAAAAAAGACAGCTGAAGGTGTCCTTGCTATACCAGATCTAAAACTAAATTATAAAGCAGCGGTCATCAAAACCGTTTGGTACTGGCTGAGAAATAGAGTAGTTGATCAGTGGCATAGGATAGGATATTAGGACAATCTAGGCAATAACTTTAGCAATTTAGTGTTTGATAAACCCAAAGACACCAGCTTTGGGGATAATACTTACTATTTGGCAAAAACTGCTGGGAAAATTTGAAACTAGTGTATAAGAAATTAATGCTTGACCCACACCTAACACCACATACCAAGATGATATCTAAATGGGTTCATGATCTAGATATAAAGAGTGATATTGTAAGCAAATTAGAGGAATGTAGTTAAGTTTACTTCTCAGACCTGTGGAGATGGAATAAATTTATGTGCAAAGAAGATCTGGAACTCTTAACTGAATGCAAGATATATAATTTTGATTATATTAAGTTAAAAAGTTTCTGTACAAATAAAATTAATGCAGACAAGATTAGGAGGGAAGCATCAAATTGGGAAATCATCTTTACATTTAATGGTTCTGACAAAGGCCTCATTTCTAAAATATATAGAGAATTGTCTCATATTTATAAGAATTCAAGCCACTCTTCAATAGATAAGTGGTCAAGGAATATGAACAGACAATTTTCAGAGGATGAAATTAAAACCATCTCCAGTCATATGAAAAGTTGCTCCAAATCACTATTGATCAGAGAAATGCAAATTAAGACAATTCTGAGGTACCACTACACACCTGTCAGATTGGCTAAAATGATAGGAAAAGATAAAGATGAATGCTGGAGGGGATGTGGGAAAGCTAGGTCACTAATACATTGTTGGTGGAACTGTGAACAGATCCAGCTATTCTGGAGAGCAATTTGGAGCTATGCTCAAAAAGTTATCTAACTGTGCATACCCTTTGACCCAGCAGTGTTTCTATTGGGCTTACATTCCAAAGAGATCTTAGAGGAGGGAAAGGGACCCACATGTGCAAGAATGTTTGTGGCAGACCTTTTTGTAGTGGCTAGAAACTGGAAACTGTATAAATGCCCATCAATTGGAGAGTGGCTGAATAAATTTTGGTATATGAATGTTATAGAATATTATTGTTCAGTAAAACAACCAGCAGGATGATTTCAGAGAGACCTAGAGAGATTTGCATGAACTGATGCTGAGTGAAAAGAGCAGAACCAGGAGATCATCATACACAGCAATAACAATATTACATGATGATCAATTCTGATGGACATGGCTCTCTGCAACAAAGAATTGTCTCAAACCAGTTCCAATTGTTCAGTGAAGAAAACCATATACACCCAGAGAGAGGGATATGAAATATGGACTACAACATAACATTTTCATGCTCTCTATTGATGTTTGCTTGCATTTTGTTGCCTTTCCCTGATTTTCTTTTTTTTTTTTCTTGTAGATAGGATTTTTCTTGCACAACTTGTCAAGTATTTTAACATTATTAATATGTAGTGGACTTTCTGCCATCTAGGGAAGGGGAGGGGACTGGGGGTAAAATTTGTAATGGAAAGCTTTGTAAAGATCAATGCTGAGGAACTACCCATACATATGTCATGCAAATAAAAAGATTTAATTAAAAAATATATAATAGCATTCTAATTTCCCTTTTCATTCCCTCAAAACCTATATAAATATTATTGAAATGTTTTCTAAAAGTTTATCA
The DNA here is from genome assembly GCA_023553655.1 of Myrmecobius fasciatus. NCBI lineage: Eukaryota > Metazoa > Chordata > Mammalia > Dasyuromorphia > Myrmecobiidae > Myrmecobius > Myrmecobius fasciatus. The sequence continues at coordinate 40,524 of JAJPUD010006148.1, forward strand.
TTCAGATGTTATTGTTATTCAGTAATTTTCAAGTTGTGTGCAACTTTATGAACTCTGGGATTTTTCCTGATAAAAATATTCTAATTGTTTGTTATTTCATTTTCCAACTCATTTTACAAATAAGGAAACTGAAACAAATAGGGTTAAGTAATGTGCCCACACTCACATAGCTGTGACCTGATTTGAATTCCATAAGATCAGTCTTATTGACTCCAGGCCCAGTACTCTGTGCACTGTACTACCTAGGATGGTCAAATCAGTTATATACACCAATTTATATAATCATGCTTAGAGGGGGGAAAAGAAAGAAGAGATTGAGAAAGAGAGAGACAGAGAAACAGAGAGAAAAAGAGAGAGACAGAGACAGAGAGAAAAAGAAAAAAAGAAGAGAGAGAAATGAGAGGCTAAAAAAAGCAAGCAAGGAGGAAAGAAATCAAGAAATCAAACAAGCAAGAAAGAAACCAAGAAAGAAAAAAAAAGGAAGGAAGGAAGGAAGAAGAAAAAGAAAGGAAGGAAGGAAGAAAAAAAAGGAAGGAAGGAAGGAAGGGAGAGGGAGGGAGAGAGGAAGGAAAAACAAAAAAGAAAGAAAAAAAGAAGGAAAGAAAACGGGAAGGAGGGAGGAACAAAGAAGAAAAAAGAAAGAAGGAAAGAAAGAAGAAAGGAAGAGAAAGAAAAAAAGAAGAAAGTAAAAATAAAAGAAAGGAAGAGAAAGAAAAAGAAGGAAGAGAAAGGGAGAGAGGAAGGAAGAAAAGACTGAAGAAAGAAGGGAAAGAAAGAAGGAGAGAGGAAGCAAAAGAGAGAGGAAGAAGGAAGGAAAGAAAGAAAGAAGGAAACAAAACCAAACAAAACTGTTTTCCTACTTAAATCACACTATAAATTTCAAATTAATGGTCAAATAAATATGTGTTAGGTAGATAAGTTATATCTATCTACTTAAACCAAAAAAAGGAAAACTTTGAATAAGTGAAAGTTGATAGGGACAACTAATGCCAGTACAAAGATTTTTAAAAACCTCTACTAATAAAAATAGAAAAATTTAAGACCAAGGAGAGATCCCTGGGCAACTTTACTAGAGAACTTTCAATTTGACACTAATCCTTTAATGACTCTTCAAAGTCTGTTTCTGAATGAATTTATTTCTTTTACTATCTATAATTATAGTTGTATACTTTTGGTTCAATCACTATAGTATTAATTTACATAATTTTCATATACACAAGTCTACTATGACTTACATCTTTCTTTCTAAAATAGAAAGTATCTTAGATCCTGTTAACAAATAAATTCATTTTAATTCTTTGGATTTTTATTGGCCTTATTTTATATCATGTAACGGGGATAAAAGAGCATAATCTAAAAAATTTCTGTTTAGTACAATCTCCTTAATTTTTAGCAAAATATTTGAAAAGTCTCATGTTTTTAATATGAGGAAGATAGATGATAAAGAATAGAATTAAAGAGATTTAGAAATAATGTTTTTCCCATCCACATGGCAACTTTTCCTTTCAATTTCAATATATCACAGGTTGACATGAGAAATTAAATGTAATTTTTTGACAGTCTTGCAGAAATCACGGACAACACAAAAAAAGCTTAGAAACTCAAAAACGCATAAATCATTTGTGTAATATTATGCAATGTCAATATATTTTATCCTTTAATACCATAAATATATACAACTTCTTCTATGGTATGAAGGAAAGGCCAAAACACTTTAACACAGATTTTCCAGATCACAGGGCATTGCATTCCTATTCCCCATGAGGTGGAAAGTATAACTGTGGTTGAATGGCTGGTTGATGAAAGTAAGTCTCTAGTGAAGTGCTTTAGTCATCTATCATTAATTTTACATAGTTTAACATTTTTACTGGCTCCTTTGATTAAAGCATAGTCACTAATTCACAGATGACAACAGTAGAGAGGAATATCTGACATGTTTCAGGATAGAATTAGGATGTATAAAGATCTTGACAGGCTAAAACATGAGAAGAAATTGAATAAGATGAATTTTCTCAAATACTTAAATGGATCAGATATCTTTTCCATTTAGATGCTCTCTCCAGTAAGACATATCACAACCCATTCTGTGTGACTCTTTTCCATGAACCAATAAGCATGGATTTATTGATGGATAGGAAAATGTAGAGAACAATAATGCTAAGAAAAGTACTGTGGCCTCCATCTAATACTTAAATTATTAATGGAAACCTAAAGGATGCTTTTTTCTTTTTTTTTAATTGACATACACCAAATATCTAATTGAGGCATAGATAATTTAGCATTTTTGTCAATGAATTCCATAAAAATGAAGATGATATGCAAAGAATGAAAATAATAGAAACTTAAGAGGGATGTTTATCCCATCAGAATTAGCAGATGAAAAGCTCTCCATAGGCTACATTTTTAGAATAAAACTTAATGAAGTATAAAATCTTATTCATAGGGTCAGTGCCTACTTTATAAATACAAAATGGGGAGGAGTGGCTACACAATGCTTCATCTGAAAATATGACATTTTAGTGGATTACAAGATAATATTATTCTTCAACAGTGTTATTCTGTACAAAGAAAACAATGCTAAAACAATTTTGTCCTGAATTAGAGTCAGATCTAGTGTCTAGAACAAAAGGAAGTAATCATTTTCACTATCATCTTTTCTGGAAAACTTCATCCAAAGGAAGAATTTTCAAACCTTTTTGTTTTGTACTGGGCCCTTATGGCAGGCTGGTGAAACTTATGGATGTCTCAAAATAATATTTTTAAATTCATAAAAGGTAACACAAGGGATTATGATGTAAATAAGTTATTTGAAATAGAAATAACCATGATTTATGTATTTATATACAAATATATTCATATATATGTATTCATACACATATCTAGTGTGTATGTGTGTGCGTATTCATTGACTATTAGTTAAGAATAACTGATTTAGAACACTGTTTCATTCTGAGTTCTATATACCTAAAAATATTTCCAGAGGATCAAATTAGACAAAATATAGCAAGTACTATATAAAAGCTGCCTATTAGTTATTATAAAGGACTTTGGTATTTTAGAACAAAGAATGTAGAGAATATCTTCAGCAGTGGAGCCAATATGGTGTAGAGTAGATAGGTTTTTATTTGAGCTCTTCCTGGCTTCCCTCATATGAACATCATATCAAGCCTCTGAAATGGTTTTGGAATGACAGAACCCACAAATATTTGGAGTGTAACAAATTTCCAGCAGAATATATTTTGGAAGAACTTCAGAAAATGTCTGTTTCTATTGGGCAAAGAGGGGAGGTGGCCAAATACAGGCACAGTACAGGAATACAGGGCAGTGAAGTTTCCAACTGCCAGAGTAATCTACCTGGTGGCTCTTAGTCAAAAAACAGCAAGACTATCCTGGTTCACAAGCCAGTGGATCAGTAGACTAGGTGGGAAACATCCAACCCAACAATGAAAGGCAAATAGTGAGGCCCTGAACTTCAGAATAATGTGGGAGTTACTTGTTCAGACCCATGCAGCTTGGGAAGGAAGCTGGTAGCATCAGAACCAGCACAGCGTGAAGCCTCTATTGCCTGTAGAGGAAGCTTGGTACAATTTTTCCTGTGCCCTAAGAACAGACCATAATCTTTAAAAATGAGCAACATGAAAAGAGCTCTGAACATAGATAGCTTTTATGGATACAAGGAAGAACAGATCTCAAATCTTGAGGACACTAAAGGCAAATCATTTCGAGATGAAGCCCCAAAGGGTGATATGAGTTGGTCTCCATTTCACAAGGCTTGCTTGCAAGAATTCAAAAAGGTTCTTAAAAGGAAGTTCAAAGGAAAATGGAAAAAGGAAATGAGAATTTTAATGGAGAGTTTGAAAAAGGAAGCACAGAGTTATTTGAAGAAAATTCCTTAAAAATAGATTTAGTGAAATGAAAAAAGCATAAACTCTTTACAAATTAGATGTGAAGAAATAGAAAAAGAAACCAACTGATTGAAAAAAAAAGAATTTGTGAAATGGAAAAAAATAACAAAACAACCTATTTAAAAGTTCAATTGGCCAATTGAAAAAGATTAAAAAACTAACTGAAGAACATAATGCATTAAAAATTGGAATTGAACAAATGGAAGTGAATTGCTCAATGAGACTTCAAGAATAAGTCAAACAAAACCAAAAAAAAAAAAAAAGAAAGAAAAGAAAATAGGAGAAAATGTAAAATACCTCAATGGAAAAGCAACTAACCTGGAAAACAGATTCAGAAGAGATAATGTAAGAATGAAAAAAATAAGGAAAAAAAGAGTGTGGACAACTTTTTTTTTAGGAAGTCATCAAGTAAAACTGCCCTGACGTCTTAGGACTAGAGTGTAAAAAGCCAGTGAAAGAATTCATTAATCACCTCCTGAAAGAGACCCCAACATGAAAACTCCATGGAATATCATTGCTAAATTTCAGAATTTCTGAAATCAATGAGAAAATATTGCCAACAACCAGAAAAATCCAATTCATATATTGAAGAGCCACAATCAGAATTACCCAGGACCTAGGAGCTTCCACTTTAGAGAATCAGAGGGGCATGGAATATAGTATTCTAAAGGACAAAGGAACTTAGATCGGAGCCAAGAATCAACTATCCAACAATATTAAGCATTATCTATCAGGAGAAAAGATGGGCATGCAATGACACCAGTGTATTTCATTTATTTCAGATGAAAAGACCAAAGCTGAACAGAAAATTTGATCTTCAAATATATTACTCAAGAAAAGCATGGGAAGGTTAAAAAAAGAAAGAAAAATAACTATATTTTAAAAATTACAAAAATTTACATCCATATATGGGA
>JAJPUD010006148.1:45742-71857 GCA_023553655.1 Myrmecobius fasciatus
ACAACCTAAGAAGGAAAACAAAATGCATGGAAATATTCACAGAAAGCATTAACATGCTATGTTGTGGTCCACACTCAGTTCCCTCAGGCCTCTCTCTGGATGTATATGATTATCTTCATTGCTGAACAATAGGAACTGGTTTGAATCACATCATTGTTGAAGAGAACCATGTCCATTAGAATTGATCATCATATAGTCTTGTTGCTGTGTATAATGTTCTCCTGGTTCTGCTGATTTCACTCAGCATCGGTTCATGCAAGTCTCTGCAGGCCTCTCTAAAATCATCCTGCTGGTCGTTTCTTACAGAACAATAATATTCCATAACATTCATATACCATGATTTATTCAGCCATTATCCAATTGATGGGCATCGTTTCAATTTCCAGTTTCTTGCCACTATAAAAAAGGCTGCCAAAAACATTTTTGCACATGTGGGTCCCTTTCCCTCCTCTAAGATCTCTTTGGGATATAGGCCCAGTAGAAACACTGCTGGGTCAAAGTTTGATAACTTTTTGAGCATAGCTCCAAATTGTTCTCCAGAATGGCTGTATCTGTTCACATTTCCACCAACAATGCATCAGTGTCCCAGCCCTCCCACATCCCCTCCAACATTCATCATTAACTTTTCCTGTCATTTTAGTCAATCTGACAGGTGTGAAGTGGTACCTCAGGGTTGTCTTAATTTGCATTTCTCTGATCAATAGTGATTTGGAGCACCTTTTCATATGACTATAAATAGTTTTAATTTCATCCTCTGAAAATTGTCTGTTCATATCATTTGACCATTTATTGATTGGAGAATGGCTTGATTTTTTATAAATATGAGACAATTCTCTATGTATTTTAGAGATGAGACCTTTATCAGAACCTTTGAATGTAAAAATATTTTCCCAGTTTACTGCTACCCTTCTAATCTTGTCTGCATTCATTATGTTTGTACAAAAACTTTTTAACTTGATGTAGTCAAACTTATCTATTTTGTGATTAATGATGATCTCTAAATCTTCTTTGGTCACAAATTCCTTCCCCCTCCTAAGGTCTGAGAGATAAACCATCCTGCATTGCTCTAATTTGTTTATAATATCACTCTTTATGCCTAGATTATGAATCCATTTTGACCTTATCTTGATATATGGTGTTAGGTGTGGGTCAATGCCTAGTTTCTTCCATACTAGTTTCCAATTATCCCAGCAGTTTTTGCCAAATAGTGAGTTTTTATCCCAAAAACTGGGATCTTTGGGTTTATCAAACACTAGATTACTATTGTCATTGAGTATTTTGTCCTGTGAATCTAACCTATTCCACTGATCCACTACTCTATTTCTTAGCCAGTACCAAATGGTTTTGATGACCACTGCTTCATAATATAGTTTTAGATCTGGTACAGCTAGGCCACCCTCATTTGCATTTTTTTCATTAATTCCCTTGAGATTCTTGACCTTTTGTTTTTCCAGATGAATTTTGTTGTTATTTTTTCTAGGTCAGTTAAATAATTTCTTGGGAGTTTGATTGGTATAGCACTAAATAAATAGATTAGTTTAGGTAGTATTGCCATCTTTATTATATACTCGACCTATCCCAGAGCACTTTATGTTTTTCCACTTTTTTAGATATGACTTTATTTGTGTGGAGAATGTTTTGTAGTTTTGCTCATATAGATCCTGACTTTCCCTTGGCAGATATATTCCCAAATATTTTATACTATAGAAAGTTATTTTAAACAGAATTTCTCTTTGTATCTCTTGCTGCTGCATTTTGTTGGTGGTGTATAAAAATGCTGATGATTTATGTGGATTTATTCTGTGTCCTGCAACTTTGCTAAAGTTGTGGATTAATTCTAATAGTTTTTAGTTGATTCTCTACGGTTCTCTAAGTAGATTATCATATCATCTGCAAAGAGTGATAATTTGGTACCCTTTAGGAAGATATAATTTCCTTCTTTGTCTCTTTTAATTAGGTCTATCTTTGCTTTTACTTGGTCAGAGATCAGGATTGCTACCCCTGCTTTTTTTTTGTTCACCTGAAGCATAATAGATTCTGCTCCAGCCTTTTACCTTCACCCTGTATGTATCTCTATGTTTTAGATGTGTTTCTTGTATACAACATATTGTTGGATTCTGGTTTTTAATCCAGTCTGCTATCTGCTTCTGCTTTAAGGGAGAGTTCATTCCATTCACATTCACAGTTAAAATAACTAATTGTGTATTTCCTGCCATCTTATTTACCCTAGCTTATGCTTTTCTCTTTCTTATCCCCTTTCTTTCCTCCTACTATTTTGCTTTTAATAACCACTTCCTTCTAATAATCCTTCCCCTTTAGAGCCCCACCCCTTTTTCCCCCTTTCCATCCTGTTTCCTTATAAGATAGGATAAGTTTCTTTTTGATACCCAATATGTCTATTATTCCCTCAGAGCCAAATCTGATGAGATGGAGATTAATACAATTCTCATTCCCCTCCCTTTTTTCCCCTCAATCATTATAAGTTTTCTTTGCCTCTACATGTGATGTAATTTCCCTTGTTTTACCTCCTTTTCCTCTTCTTCCAGTGTTATCCCTTTTCTACCTCTAATTTCTTTTTCAGTTTTTCATATCATAATAATCATAAAATCAAAATAATCATGTCATAATAATCATAAAATCACAATAATCATACCATATTAATCATAATGTAATAATAAATTCATAAAATCAACCCTCAAATCTTATGCATTTTGAATAAGACCAAAGTCTCCTATGAAATTTCTATTTCACAAAATTCCTGATATTATTTTTAGCTCTTTCTTTGTATTAATTTGACAAGCATTTACTTTCCTTATTCTAACTTATAAAATCTCATAATTATTCTTAAACTTTCTTTTCCTTATAGTTAGATGTTTGCACAGTGAATAGAATGATAGATGTGTAGTCAGGAAAAACTGAGTTCAAATATAGATTAGGCACTACTAGCTGTGTAATCTTGGACAAACTGCTTGTTCTCTCTGTCTGCCTCAGTTTCTTCATCCACAAATAAATTATAAATTTTGCAAATGGTTACAAAATATATGGTTTGCCAATATGTGATAATGTGACAAATTATCACACCTATGTGATAAATGCTGGGGATACTAAAAGAAGGGGAAAATAAAACAAGTGCTGCCCTCAAGAAACTCTAAAGGAGAAGACAAGAGTAAAAAGTCATGCATACAAACAAGCTATAGTATAAAATACATTTTATCATCAATGTGAAAGCTGACTGATTCTATGTTTGTCCTCCTCGAAAGCATTTGAAAATATGCCTGAAAACATCATGCTAAAAAGCATAGAAGCAAGCATACAATCTTGTTTCACTCTGTTTTTGGATGAAAAAGCTCAAGCACATTATCCATTATCCAGAACCCAGGCAAGGGTGCCCTCATGAAACTCATGTACACACTGATGAATTTCTCTGATCAATGAAATTTTGACTTCATGACTGACAGCATCAAAGGCCTTGGTCAGATCTATGAATGTATACAAAACTTTTTTCTACTCCTGACACTTTTCCTGAAGTTGTCTAGAAGTAAACATCCTAATTTACTGTTCCTCGGCCTCTTCTAAAATTACACTGGCTCTCAGATTGATGACCTTTATCCAGGTGTAGGATCAGCCTTTTAAGGAGGACTCTGGCAAGAGTCTTGCCATCAATGACTAAGAGAGAAACATTCCTTCCATCCTCCATGATTGTCATAGGACAAACAATTTCATTTAACTTTATAAAGATAGACAAATGGAGGCATTCTTGAACTCCCGGGGCATAACTTCCTCTTGTAATAAAATCTGGAAAGAGATGGGCATTGATGCATGATTTTTTTTGTCTGCAAATGATTGTGCACTCATTGCAGTCTCTGAAGCTGAAAGTCAACAAAATATGGATTGATTCTCTGTTGCTTCTCCTAATTTTTTGTATACACCACCAAGAAAACAATCTATCAATCAGCACACACCATCCATATGTAGTGAAGTTAAGGATGCAGTTGATAAGTTCTCTTACCTTGGCAGTAAACATACCAGGAAGGTCTACATTGATAATGAGATCAGCATACACATCGCCAGAGCTAGATCAGTGTTGAGAGGCAAGTGTGGGAGAAGAGAAGTAATATCCTAACTTCTAAACTGAAGATCTACAAAGCCATTGTACTGACTTCATTGTCATATACCTGTGAAACCTGGACTGTATACCAGCACTGTGGCAGGAACCTTAATCACTTCATTAGAATGGTCTTAGGAAGATTCTGAAGACCACCTGGCAGGATAAGATACCAGACACTAATGTCCTGTTTCAAATTAAAATTCAAAGCATTCCAGTTCTATTGCAGAGAGCACAACTCCATTCGGCTGGTCATATTATTCAAATGCCAAATGTATGCTTACCAAAAAGATTATTTTATGCAGAACTCACAAAATAGAAGCACTTACAAGAAGATCAGAAATAGTGATACAAGGATATTGTCAAGATCTCTCAAAAAATGGAATTTATTGAATGACTTGGGAGATATTGGCATAGGACTGTTCAGCATAATGTGCCCTCATTAGAGAAGCTGTTATGCTCTATAAGCAAAGCAGAATTGAATTAGCTCAGAATAAAAGCAAGTTGTGCAGGGTTAGAAAAGCCACCCCAAATGTTCATAGAAGGTATTGGTGTCTGACCTATGGCAGAGCATTCCAAGCTCATATAGGTATGTTCAACTACCGTCAGACACATTGTAATTCAATTCTAATATAGTGAAGTCATTTTGGTCCTCTTTGAGAATAAAAGACAACCACCAACCATCAACCAGTATAAAATAAATAAGAAATATTAAAAGAGAACCTCGACTTCAAAGTTCTTGACCTTAAGCTTTCTTGAATGGAGCATTGTGACACTCCAAAATTTCTACCCTAGTGTTTTCTGACCATGAAGAAGACTTTCCATGCTATTCTCCACTCTTGGTTTGTTTTCAGTCCCATATCCTTGGAAATTACATATGATTTGTCTACGATTACACTGGTAGATTGTCCTGTGCTAGCACTGCCATTGCTCATAGGACCACTTTCCAATTTTCCTGTGCGGTTCTTACTGATTTATTTACTTGTTGGTTTGTTTTTATCAGATCTGACCCGAAAGAAGAAATGACTATAGCCCTTCATTGAATTTTTTTATCATTTATTCAAATCTAATGAACGTTTTGCTGGAGTAGGTTTATTGAAAGAGAGAGGGGGGAGGGAGGGAGGGAAGGGAAGAAAGAAAGAGAAAAGAAGGGAAGGAAGGAGGGAGGGAAAGAAACACACAGAGACAGAGAGAGATACACATAGTCACACACACATACACAAAAACACAAAATGAAAATGGTAATGATAGAGGCAATGACATAATGTCCCAAGGGAAAAAGGGGAGGATGGGATGTCAGGCACATAGCTATAAAAGGAGTACCGTCTATTACTTCAAAGAAGAATGAAAAGAAAGATGGGTACAGTGATGAGGAGTGGTCATTCTGATAATGAGGAGAGAAGATATGGAACAACTTCTATGGGGCAATGGGATATAAATTTAACTAAAGATGATTAAAGTGTCATGCAAAGAAAAGGGTCCAGTTGAGGTTAGATAACTTGAATTTACAGTGGATCAAGTTACTATGGTAACATCACTTAATAAATCAGTATGGCTGACCAGTGGGGGGGAGGGGAACAAATTCCATGCTTGAAGTGATCTATCTTTGGGGCTAATTGTCTGTTATCGTAGGATAACAAAGAGACAAGTTATTCACAGAATAAAAGATATCTTCTTTTCTTTAATTAAATATTTTTTTATTTTCAAACATATGCATAGATAATTTTCAACATTCACCTTTGCAAAACCTTGTGTTCTATTTTTTTTTCTTCCCTTCCTCCTACCCCCTTCCTTAGATAGCAAGTAATCCAATATGTTAAGCATGCAATTCTTCTATACATATTTCCACAATTGAAGATAATATCTTCTTGAAATGGCTGACTTTAAAATCAAGATTGTCGAGAAAGCAAAGGGAATCCTATACAAGGAGGGACTGAGTAAAAAAGAACTGGTTCAGAGAGGAATAATAGGGAGTGATAAGAGACTGGGCATTAGTATTTTGGATCATAAAATAATTTTAAATGCTGATAAAAATAATGGCTGAACTGAGGGAGAATGATGCTGGAGGTCAAGAGAGTTAGGAATTTGACACTCATAGTATTAGAACGGTTGTCAACATGGCCATTTCAATCCCTAGTTATGAGAGCGAAGTTTTGGTTGAAGAAGAAGACTGTGCTAAATAATTTTGGAAGGAAGGAGAGTACCCAAGATGTTGGTCAATGACTACCACAAAGTTCTATACAAACTCTTATAATTGAATGTCATGACTACAAAGAAGAAAAACTTGTTGAATGATGATAACAGAGCAAGACCTGGAAATGGAAGTGGGGAAGGATCAAAAAATAAGCTGCCTCTTCTTCTTGATCCTCTGTATTTGAAGACATGCAAGGAGAAAGTCAGCCTTCAAGAAAAGCTGGATAATGCTTTGTCAGGTATGTGAGAGAGGGTATCCTGGAACAATTATGGTCTGAAATAAATGAACTCTGAGGTTGCTGTCCATTTTTAGATTAGATGATTTTATGGATTGTGGAAGTGTACATTTTGGATGTTTTTTTTTTTTTTTTTTTTTTAATGTAGTGAGGTGAAGGGTAGAGCCAGTTTAGTGCAACTGAAATTAGAAGGTTCTGGAGTAAAATGATTTGACTTCAAATCCTGCCTCTGATACTTAGTGGCAATGTGACCTTGAAGAAGTAACTTAATCTCTTTTAGATTTAACAATTTTTAAATGAAGGGATTGCATAAGGTTGCTGCTTCCTACTTTAGTTTCCTTCCTACTTTAGATCTATGATCGTATAATTTTTTAGGTATTACTTAAAAGCAATTTCTCCTGAGGTCTCACTTATTCTGTAATGCTTTGATGTTGTGTTTTGAAGGGAAAGTCGGATTTCAAATAATGCCATAGAAGAGTAGGAGGAATAATGAAAGGGATTTTGCTAAAAAACAGAAAAGAGGTTGCACAAACTATAGTAGAAGTGGAGATCAGAGAATCTGAATGTAGGGATGTACAGTACTAAGTTGTTTGCAGATGAAAATGAGGGATAAAGCAAAAAAAAAAATCTTACTTATGACTTTAAATGACAAGCATTAGGGACAGAAGGGTTTGTGCCTTGCTAGTCTATGTACAGCTGAGGTTCTACATAGGCAGAAACTTTAGCATAGAGATGCAGCATGGTTCACTTACAATGCTTCTGTGACTATGCCTTTTTATGCTCCTGCTCATTAGGTTATAGCAGGAGAAGACCAAAAGTGACAGCATGGAGAAGAGTGTGTTTTGGGAAGATTGTCTTCATTGTAGTAGGCAAAATAGATTTGGAACACATAATAGTAACAGGGTGACCATTTAAGAGACCAATGTAATCTATGGAGTATGGTGAGATAAGATCCTGGTCTAGAGGGGCAGGTATAGAAAATGAAAGGAAACTAAACAAAACTTGGTGACTATGTATGGTCAAAAATGATTTCAAGTAGTTGAGTCTGAATAACAATGATATGACAATTTCAAGAAAATAGTTCACATGGACTTTCTTTAAAGCACACTAGAGGTAAATAAAGTTTGGGATACAGCCTAACAAACAAACACTAACAAATTTTAATTCTTATAAGATTTTGTCACTTAGGATACAAATAGATTCTCAAAATACATCCAATTAAATAGAAGAAATAGTAGGAACAGAAAGAAGACACATTGAAAAGAAAGAGGAAGAACCAAAGGAATATTTTGTCATACGGATTAATATGGTAAAGGAATCTTCCCAGATGAAGAAACTCCTTTAACCAATGCAGATAAATACCTTCTCTGTAATTTATCCATATACACATTGACATTTAATCAAGCCTAAAAGGACTTTTACCTTTTACAAACTGCCATGATTTAAGTGAAAGAAATGAGGACATTATAGAAATAAATCCATTCAAGATATCTAATAATGTTCCTCTGCCTTGTGATTAAGCAACTCTAATTTAGGTAAGTTCAGAAAGTTGTACCTTATTGCTGTGATGTGAAAATATTAGGTAAAAAAAAAGAATTTGATGGACTGAAAAATATCAAGCCAAGCATCTCCATTTTCAAACAGAAAATTTAAGATGGGAGAGAGAAAAAATAGGCAAAACTTTAGATTAATGCATACTTTAATACATATATATGTGTATATACACATATATGTATAAATGCATACATGTGCAAAATAGTCCTCAGTACATAAGTATACTTAGATGATAATATCTTTCATACTTTAAAAAATATAAATGGCTTTTTCAAGCATAAATAGTATGCAATTTTGGATATCTGTCATAAAGAATATTAGGAATATATATTCATTCATAATCATTATATGTCAATACCTATTAAGCTTTCTGATTTCTCAGATAAAGAATTTTCAGAGAATATAAATCACTTTTAGATGAAGTAATTTCTTATGCAATGTACTCTACATGTTGAAATTATGTCTTGATAATACGAATTTCAAAGTTTTTAAAATGTTTTATATTATGCTATAGTTAATGTAATTCATTTCACAAAATGTCTACAAAGAGAAAATCCAGATAATTCTTAGTTAAAAGGTCTAGCTAATACAAATTTTCACTAAGTATTCCCCGAGTTAGAAGGAACCACTTTATGCTTTCATGATGTGATAAGGATAATAATTTTACCTTTAGGACAAAATTTCTAGGATTAGAATGGGCCCCAGAGATCATTTAGTCTAAATTCTTTATTTTTGTTTGGGGAGGTAAGTGACTTGCCCAAAGTCTTATAGAAGTACTATAAATGATGTATCAATAATGATATTTGGAAAAGACAAGATAAAAATGGTTGTAAAAAGCTATTACTTTATGAAATATCATAGTAATAATAGATATGATTAAGATGAGATATGGAAAATAAGAGATTAAAACATTCAAAATAAGAAAGGGAAGTATCTATCTCTTTTTTTGCCTGGATATAAAATATATATTTGTCAGTTAGCCTATATATCTAAGTAGAAAAGCACTAAAATAAAATAGGAAAAATATTTTTCTAAAGGTAGAATTTAACTAGACCTTATGAAATCCAAGCAAGCCAGGAGGCAGAGTTGAAGTGTGGGAGAGTTCAAGGAATGCCTAGAGTTGTGATGTGGATTGTCATGTGCATGGAATAGCAAGGAAGTCAAAGGGGTGAATATGGTTTATGAAGCTTTAGAAGGTATGAAAAGATTTGAAAGTCAAGCAATATTTATATTTTATGTCCAAGTTATAGGGAGCCCCTGGAGTTGAATAAATAAAAGGGTGGCATGGTCAGACTTAGACTTTAAAAAGGTCAGCTTTATAACTTACTGGCAGAGACTGGAGTCAAAAAGATAAATCAGAAAGCTACTGAGGAAAAAACGGAATGAGGAGATGAGAATCTCTACACATTTGGAGTCATTATTAATGAATAGAAGGGAGTGTGCATGACATGTTATGAAGGTAGAAACTGTAAACTTTGACAACTTATCAGAAATGGTGTAGCAAAGTGAGGAATCAAGGATGAAATCTAGGTTATGTGCTTGGTTAAATGAGAGTATAGTAGTATTTTTTATTCATCCCTATTACTTCCCTATTAATCAGGAAGAACAGATTTCGGGGGAAAGATAATTTCAGTTTTGTTCATGATGAATGTTAGATGTCTGTAGTACAACAGACAATTGAAGATATAAGTAGAAAAGTTAGGATAAGTATATCGGAGAAACATTTGCATAGAGCTGATAATTGAATCAAAAAACTTGATGAGATCACCAAGCATAACAGTATATAAGGAAAAGAGAAGGCCTGGGACAAAATCCAATGGGCAAAGCCTTTGGTGAGCTAGTGAAAATCCAACAATAGAGACTGAGAACAAAAAGTTTTAACAGATAGGAGAAGAATGAGGGAAGAAAAGCATTACAGAGAGAGATGATACCATCAAAAGAATATGATTGACAATGTCTAAGGTTGTGAAGAGTTCAAGACTGAGAAAGGGCCTTTACATTTGGAAGTTCAGACATCATTCGTAACTTTGGAGAAAGCAGTTTCAAATGAATGATGGGGTTGGAAGACACATTACAGAGAGTTAAGAGACTGAGAGGAAAGGAAGTAGAAGTATTGACTGAAGAAGATTCCTGAAGGAGATTAATCATGAAAGAGAGGAGAGATAAAGAATGCCATCTAATTGAAAAGAATGGATCAAGTGAGGGTCAGCCAGTTCTTTATTTCCCACCAGAATATATTCCTTCAGAGTGTTCTGTCAAGTCAGAGAAGCCTCTTGTTCCTAGGTAATCACTTCAGCCCTGCAACTTGGATCTTAGAAGTACCTTTTGACCCTGAAGATCCTGTGTATGTTTGTAAGACAAAGAGCTCACCCCAAACCCTCCATTTAAGGAGGGAGTTAAGTTCTGACATTTTTTATTTCCTACTAGGTTTCCTTTCTTTAGATGTCTCTATCATGCATAGTTGGATACTATATTCTTCCACTCACTAGTCTATATATTGTCTTCCCTCTTCAAATATAATCTCCCTGAGGTCAGAGGGTGTTTTTCCTTGGTAGTTGCATTTGTACTTTCAGTGCTTAACACAGAGCCTGATAAATAGTAAGCACATAATAAATGCTGGTTGACATGATTTTTTGAGGATGGGAAGACATAGTTTCATCTGTAGATAGTAGGGATAAGCCAAGTGATAGGGAGACTTTAAAGATTCATGAGAAAATAAGGATGGTAGTATACAGTCTCAGGAACAGGCACTCACTTATCTGATTTGGTCTGGACCTGTGATTTCACTATTAAAGTGAACTTCACTATAAGGAAATTCCATTTACCAATACAAGTCCTGAATTATTCTGCTTCTTAATAACTTAGAGAATTGTCAGAGGCATAAGAAACTAAGAGCTCGGTGGCTCAGTGAATAGAATACTGGGCTTAGAATCATCTTCATGACTTCAAATCCAGCTCAAAGTCAAAAATCAATCAAAAATCCAGACTCAGTCTGAGTCAAATGCTTCAGACATTTATTAGCTGTGTAACCCTGAGCAACTCACTTATCTTTGTTTACCTCTATTCATTACCAGCAAAATGAATTGGAGAAGGAAATGTCAAACCATTCGCTTTGCCAGGAAAATCCAAATGGGGTCACAAAGTATTGGGCACAACCGAAGTGATTCAATGACAACAATCTTATCCATGGTAACACATCAATATATGTCAGACTCTTTTTTTCTGACTCATGTTCATTCCCTGTTATACCATACTATTTCTTACCTAGTTATTAAGAATTCCCAAATAAAATGCTTAGGGGGGGTAAGCATTTGAATGAATGAAGACAAACAGGGTTAAGTATCTCTTATAATATCTTCTTCCCTCACTCCAGTACAAAACAAAATCTATATTCCTGGTTATTCTATTTTATCTAAATAATCTTTGTCCTCAAAGTGAGTTCTATCTAAAGATTTTTTGAGTCACAGTGAAGAAATCTGCACAAGCTCTTGAATTTCCCCTTGAGAGGGAAATAGGAAAAAAAAAAAAACAAAGAAAAAAAAGAAAGAGAGACATAGATAACTTTCCCCTCCATTTCCAGCCATATGAATACCAGCACAATGACTTCAGCTATCTTGTAAAAAAGCTGAAAGACACAGTTGTACCTTTCAATTTTTCATTCTCACTTCTCATTAGAGCCAAAAAACTTAGGTGGAGGTGGAAGGTTCCAGAGTCCTGGGGAAATTTTCCTTCCTGTGTGCTCCAATGAGCAGATTTCTTTGATTTAAATGAAAGTTGCTATTTTCAGGTACTAAACGTTGTATCTCTCTCTCAACTAAGAATACACATTTTTTCCCTAACAAGTGTACTATTCTTTTTGTATAATCACCTGTGTTTATGAGTAGCCATCTTTCTCTTCTTTCTTTTCTACAAGGTTACTCTGAATAATGTTTAGCTTATGAAAGTTGCCCTAAAAACCTGTATGTAAGGAAACATGTATGCCATGCTCAGGGTAGATTGCAATCTATCTTGCAATCTGCCCCTGCCAGCCCTAACAAACAACTACTGGCTTCCCTCTTAATTGATTCCATACTGCTATTTTGTGACTCCCAACCTTAAGACTCCAGATTGATGACTAATGATCCAATTAAGCCCCTAAAAACAACCTTACAACATTCCTCATAATTTGATTACTTTTTTCAGTCTTTTTGTTTGTTAGTATTTTATTTTATTTTATTTTTAAAATAAAATAAAAGAACACTTCCATAACATAGTATAATGATTAAAAAAGATGACTGCACATGAAACTACAAATCTATTATGTGCAATTTGCTATTCTTTTTAAATATATAATAAAGTTTCCATGTAAATTTCCTTTTCTCCTTTTTCTTCTTAGTAATGCCTTTGATTAGATATAAATAGGTATATGTTATAAAATTATTCTATACACATTTCTATTAGTTCTTTTTATGGATGTAGAAAGCATATTTCTTCATATTCCCTTTATTGGTAATTTGGATATCTTTTAAAATGTCAAAATGACTTATTTGCTCAAAAGTATTTATAAAACACATTGATATTACTGTATACCAGGGGTTCTTAAACTTTTACTACTCATAATCCCTTTTCACCTGAGAAATTTTTACGTGATCCCATCTCAAATCTGAGCCAAGGTGTTTTTGGCTATGTTCAGGCAAGCTCATTGCAAAGTGCATTTGTTTTGTGTTTAGAATCAAGGTTTCAGTGAAGTCATGTGATACAACAGAAGCAAATGCTGCTAGAAATACTTTGGATTCATTACATGTTTGCTTTTAAATTAATTTTGGTACTTGCAGTCAGAAACTTGTTACTATTGCCAAATCTTTAATGACCCCCACATTCAGTTAAGTGAGCCCATATGGGATGGCGGCCCACAATTTAAGAAGCTTTGCTGTATACAACATTTTCTTGGTTCCTCTAATTTCATTCGTCATTATTATATACAAGTCTATGTTTTTTTTCTAAGATCATCAAGATTATCATTTCTTATAGCACAGCAGCATTCTATAATATTTTTGAGCCACAATTATTCCCCTATTGAAAGGCATCCCCACAATTTCCAGTTCTTTGCCACCATGAAGAGATTATTTGAGAATATTTCAGGCTGAATATTTTGAAACATATAGCTTCCTTTCCTTTTTCCCTAATTATTTTTGGAAACAGACCAAGTAGTAAGTCAAAGGGTTTAGGCAGCTTAATAATTCTTAGGGAATAATTCCATATTTATCTCTAAAATGGTTGAATCATTTCACAATTCCACTAACAATGATTTCAGTGTCCCAATTTTTCTACATCTGTTGCAATCTTTGTCACTTCCTTCTTCAATAATGTTAGCCAGTCTAATAGGCATAAAATGATATAATAATCACATAAAATGCTCTAAATTTTCCTTCTTATCTTGATCTCTTGGTCTCTCAGGCTTCCTTTACATTCCATCTAAAATCCTACCTTTTGCATGAGGCCTTTCTGCCTTAATACTATTATGCTAGTGCATTCCCTCTCTCAATTATCTCTGATGTATTCCTTGTGTGTTTTCATTGTACACAGTTATTTGCATGTTTTCTCCCATATTAGACTGTGAGCTACTTGAGAACAGCAAATGTCTTTTTTTTCTTTTTCCTTTTGACTTTCTGTATGTCTTCTCTGACTATATGTAGTAGGGACTGAATAAAAGAAAAATGCTGGTTGAGTGACTTATATGACTGAAACAAACCATGCATGTATATACATGTATACATGTATACATATACATACATACATATAAGAATATAGTTATCTATCTATATAGATAGATATATACATACATACATATGAGTTTGTGTGTGCATAGACAATATAGCCTGAATTTTTTAATGTATCCTCTTTAATCTTCCCCCACCAAAAAAATAAAAATAGGTGTACTCTAAAGAAAGTTTAAATGACATATCACAGATTGATATTACCATCACTATTTGGGTCACTATATTGATTAGAAAGTTGCTTATTTTTTCTGTCCAGGTACCAATTTGAAATCAGAATGTAATTTGAAAGAAACAGTAGGATAGAGAAGACCTCAGTTCTAGACACAGAACTAATTTTTATTGTAAAGATCAATAAAATAATACTAGATCTGAAGGGCTCCCTGGTACTTATCTTCTTGAGTTGCCCTATTTTCCAGAGATGCAGATCCCCCCAAAAAATTACATAACAATGTTCTTTTGCAACTAAAATCTATTAAATTTTCAGTACTCTTGAAGTCGTCAGCTACAAACTTGGCTCCAGTCAGCCTAACTCAGACCTATAAACCATTTGTGCAGCTGGGACCTTTCAGACAGGCAAGAGCATAACACCTTCATCGTGTAGCAGTTCACAGAAAAAACTCCATTCATTCTTCACTTTTCTCCTGACTGGACTCTAAGGAATTTCCCCTTTCCCTGCTTCTTTTTCAATTTCCCATTCTCTCTTTTAAAAAAAAAATATAAAAACCAAGGGTCTGTCTGTATTGTGGGTTCCTTTGTACTTGATTATAAGGAGTTCCAAAATGCATGTGACTCTCTTCTAATGAATCAAGATACTATTTATGTCTTGTGGAGTCATGTTTTTGGTTAACATGAGAAAGCACTTAGCAAATTATGATGCATACAAAAAGAGGACAACTAACAAGTCAGAGTTGCATATGAATTTTCTGTCATGATAAGAAAGCCTTATTTTTTTAGTGTTCCTTATCCATTCTATGTCTTTTTAAAGTTCCAGTATCCTTCCCTTCTTGGGCAGAAACTGAGAGAAATATATAAATATATATATATTACAATACTAACAACAATGAATAGATTATAATGCAAAGGAAAAGCAAAAAACAGAAACATCTAAATATGTCTTGAGGGACCAATTTTGGAAATTCCCCAGTTTTGTTTAGGGAGAATGAAAAAATAACATACTATGCAGAAATACAATTATGTATCAATTTTTGTTAAAATAAAAAACAAAGCCATGACCAAGCAATATTTTTGCTAGATGAGAGACACTTGAAACTTTTTCTAAATTGTTGCTTTGATTTTGATGTCTTGGTCACAATTGAGAAAGAACTTTATCATTTCTTTTTTCTTGATCTTGAGCAGGGGATTTTTCTTGTTTTGATATAAAATTCTGCCAGTTGTATTGAAAATGTAATCTCATCAACTTGCCATTTTCTTTTGGCTGATTACCCCTTTCTCTATTTCTTTCTCTCCAGTAAAAATCATTTATCCCAGGTTGCCAGAGAATTCTAATTGGCTATGTGCTTTTGGATTAAAGGTTATAATGGCCTGAAAGTTTATAAAAAATAAAATTGTATCTTATGAATCTGAGGGTTACTCTTTCTTAGCGTTTTAATAAACCTTTTCCCTATCCTGATGTGAAAGTCTAACCAGATTCTTATACATTTGGTCATTAATCTGGTAACAGTACACACTTGAAATTCCCAATCATCATTCAACAAATATTTGATGAGTATCAAGGGATGTTTGGCTTGTCCACCTTTAGATTTTTACTGACAAAAAAAAGTATTTTTCCTATTTTGTGTTTGAAATGCCAATGGAAAATCTAGGAGGAATTGTGCATTTAATAATACAGTACAGAACTTCAGCAGAAAGGACTGGATCTAGACAGTTGTTTAATTGGCAAAGTGATAATTAAACTCATAGGATCTGACATAAAAATGATTTTAACTGTTAATTAAACATGAAATTACTGTAGTCATTTTGAATGTTTATGCTCTTGAAAACATTGGGGGACAAAAAAATTCCATTATTTCAAAACTCCTAATATAGTTTTTATTTTAGAAACATGAACCATCAAAATAATTTTCCTAAAACCGTACTTAATCCTAATGAGACATACAAAATTATCTTCATTAAATGTCAATTAATGTTTATTTAATTGGGAATATTTAATTAGAAATAATAGTTTTAATTTATGTCAAATTTAGAAAATAGTAGAGTTTTATTTTCATGTCTTTTGTGTGAACTTTGTAAGGAATCATTCCCCCTTATCTATCACTAAAAATAAATTTTTCCACATTTTGTTCTACTTGGACCATAGTTTTAAAAGATTATGGAGATTTATGTAATATTTTTATTAATCATATATGAGATTTACTTGATGCTGGGTACTTGATCAGAAACTAATCCTTGACTTAAATCATTCCTCTTATTGAAATATATGGTTTGATTTTTGATGATACATTCATAATAGGTTTAAAGAAATATAGCATTTACTGATTAAAATTGTGGAATATTTCTTTCTCTGTTTCTGACTTTCTTTATGTGTGTGTGTGTGTGTGTGTGTGCATGTGTTTGTGTGTGTATGTGCATGTATATAAGCAACTTGATCCTTTATAGCTATTTCATATGGAAGATCACTGCTTCTGGGACTCATGTCATGGTATTTCATGTTCAATCTGATAGGGTGTTTGCAGTATTTCTCCCTCCCTTCCTTTCTCCCTTTCTTTCTCTCTTCCTTTCTTCCTTCCTTCCTTCCTTCCTTCCTTCCTTCCTTCCTTCCTTCCTTCCTTCCTTCCTTCCTTCCTTCCTTCCTTGCTTCTCTCATCTTAAATTTCAGATCCTACCATTACAATTAGGCTTTTTTTTAAATAGGAGTTTTTCTATAACATTAGATGATATAATTGTTGCAACCTATAGATGGAGAATTAGAAGTGACTGTAGTGGTTATTACATAGGCTGTTTTTTTAAAGAAGTGAGAAACATTCAGAGAGGTTAACCAAGTTGTACAAGGTCAGATAATAAATTATAAGAGCAGAATTTGAACCTAGTATGCTAACTGTTGATTCATTTGGAATCATACCATATGGTAGGTTGTTTTCAGTCAATCATTCATGCTAGGGACACAAATATCAAAAAGAATGACAGTCCCTGACCTCAACAAGTCTATAATTTAATATAAGAATAACATAAAACCAAATGGAAATTGGAAGATGGTTAGGTACTTGATACAGATGCACAGTAAAGAAGAAAGAAGAGTCTTAAAGAGTATAAACAAGCAGGAAATGAAGAGATAACTGATGTAGGACCCTTTTTAAATGGAAATTTTTGGAAAAGCTTTTTGCTCTGAAACCCTGCCACTCCAACCTAGACTCTCCAATTTGGGATTTGGCAATTATAAATTACTAAAAATGAGGCATTCAAAATGAAAAATAGTGATCCAAACCATTCATTTGTTTCTCTGTGTTTTTTTTCATTCCTATCATTTATTTGATTTCCAAGAATCATTCTTAAATAAGCCATTTTTTTCTTTTTCTTACTCTATGAAAAGTCTTTGGCTTTTACAGAGATGATTCTTAGTTTTGTACAATCATTACTCTTTCTTCTATTAACAATTTACATTCTAAAGGAAAGGGCATTTAATAATATGCTCACAATCCTTGCTTTGCTGATAATAGTTTTATCTTTTTTTCCCTTCATGTTTTTCTTTTTTAGAGTTTTTTATTCTCTTAAATGCAGAAATAAAATAACATTTTAGTTTGTTAAATATGCATTTTGGCAATAGCAGTTCTGTAAATGCTGTGCAGAAAGAGCTAGGTCCATAGCCACAGGCAAGAAAACAAAGACTATGAGAAGAAAGAGAAAAAAGAAATTATATTAAAAAAACTTCTTTGGAAAATAGATTTTTAAGTACACATTGTTTTGACAATTATAAATGATTCTTTATTGTGTTATAGTTAAGTGTCCCTGCATCAAATTGAATTGCATTTGAAATATTCTTTACTTGTAAGTGTTGGCAATTTTGTATATTTGCTGCATTTGTTATTCACATTAACAAAAGCCACAAATGACTAGAAAAACAAATGACCCGAAGTTGAATTCCAAATATAAGTTGACAGAAACCCTATGCATAGTTCATGCTGTGAGTTTTTCCCTGTATAAATGATGATTTCCCCCCCTCAATGTTAATCAATCTCCCAGGATCTTGAAATGAAAAAAAAAAACCGTAAAGCTGTAATTTTTTTTGGAACAAGATTGTTTAAATATGCCATGTTTTTGGTTGTTCTTTTTTTTTATTTTGTGTTAATTATAAAATTCATTTCAGGTCCATGTTTACATGTTTATTATTTTTCTTGTTGCTTCACTCTCCTACATTTTAATGTGTATTTTCAGAGAGAGGTAAAGGAATAGTCTTGCATTACAAGCAGTAGGCTTCTATGTGGGCCAAAATATGGGTTTCTTGAGGTGGGGGTGGGGAATACTGCTGTGTTTTCAAATATGGTCCATTTGATTAAATCACAATTATGAAGTTTCATTGTAGCACCAGCCAGATATTTTACACCATAAGATTATTTTTATTTTATTTTATTTATTTTTTGCTGAAGCAATTGGGGTTAAGTGACTTGCCCTAGGTGACAGAGCTAGGAAGTGTTAAGTGTCTCAGACCAGATTTGAACTCAACTCTTCCTGACTTCAGGGCTGGTGCTCTATCTACTACACCAACTAGCTGTACTGAAATTCCTGCTTGTTAACTGATATCAGCATACCCAAAGTCCCCTGATATTCTTTCATGGTTTGGGGCAATGACAGAGCTAAATCTGTGTTTTATGCTTGTTATATGTGTCTGTACATGATTACTTTATAATGAACCAAAGTGCATAAAGCCATATAAACCACTATGATGCAAATGAGAACATTCTTTAATGTTCTGTCAATTTGCACAATACTGTTTTTGACTGACATATTTCTTTTTTTTTAAATTTTATTTTATTTGCATAACATATGTGTGGGTAATTCTTCAACAATAACCCTTACATAGCTTTCCATTACAAATTTTTCCCCCCAACTTCCCCACCCCTTCCCTAGATGGCAGGATATCCACTACATGTTAATTATGTTAAAATATTGGCAAATCGAATATATGTATACATATTTCCAAACTTATCATTGTTGTGCAAGAAAAATCTTATCTACACAAACGATATATCAGATAAAGGAAACACAATGTAAGCAAACATCAATCAAGGAGTATGAGAATGTTATGTTGTGGTCCACATTTCGCATCCCTCTCTCTGGGTGTATATGGCTTTCTTTAGTGAACAATTGCAGGTGGTTTGAAACATATCATTGTTGAAGAGAGCCATGGACTGACATATTTCTTAAACTTGTTTACAAATGGAATATCTCCGCATAGTAGAATAATAAAATCAATAAATTCCCCATTATATTAAATTTATCAAGTGAAAATCACTTGACAAAATTTGATCTAACAGAACTCTATGTGGATTCATCATGCTACATATATTTCCCAACACATTCTGAGAGGCATATTTATTTTATAGTGTTAATCCATTTACCAGGTAATGATGGGTGTTTACCTGTAGAAATATTCACTTAGCAATTTTGGTATGCTTGTTAGTTCCTTAGATTACTGAGGTTTAATCTTCTTCTTGTATAATTTAATATTTTACTAACAAATATCAGTTTTGCCAATCACTAATAAATGCTTTTTTAAAGTTTTCAATCACTATGTTTCTCCATTTTAATCAAACTGTATGCTTTGTTTCATAAACAAAGTTTGAAATTTTATTCACATAATTTTGGTCAGGCTGAAGTGGTAAACACCAGATGAATTTTATGTTTATAAATCCAAACTCTCTAGACATAAATTTAAATTAAAGTACTTTTTTTTAAACATTAACTATATGCTTAACTCTCTGCTGGGCTCTATGAGAAAACTGCATGACAAAATTGCTATGATCAGGCTACTTATAATTATGTTCCAGAGACAACATATATATTTGCAACAGGCTAGAAAAAGACTCTGAGGTTCAATTTTTTTTTTCATCTGTTAAAATCAAATGGTCAGGATAGATTACCTCTAAGTTTCTTTCTAGCTCTAAATCTATAATGTATGACCTAGACCTGAGACAACTTTGTCATGTAAAAATGAAATCCCTCACTTTTTCTGTCACTGAAAAAAAAGTTACAAGCTTCATTAACCACTTTATTTTGAAAAACAAGTAAAACACCTATTGTATTTGAACTTATTTTCATGATTCATAATTGAAGTTAAACTATATAAAGTATACTTTCTGTCATTTGTCCAACATTTTCAATGAGTTCAGTACACAAATCATGTTGCATTTCTCTATTCCTTCTCATCATTCTTGAATATACCAGTATTCAGGTGAAGGATTCTTCTAGTAACCTGATCCCTAAATTCCTGAGCCTCTTCAATTTCACCAACTACCTTGTTCATTTACACACATCCAAATAGCTTCATCTTTCACTTCACTGTGTCCTACTGAAAATTAAAAAAAATGAACCTTTAAATTTTAACTTCTAACCACAGTTTCCTATCTTTGAATCTATCACATTCTCAAACTAAAACTTTGCTTTGCCTTTTACTTGCTTTGACTGTGCAGAATTATAAACAAGGCTTCATACAAAATAATCCATATAATTTAAACTCTCTAGAAATAGAAGGCTGCCTTGGTAAGTACTGGGTTCTACCTCATTAGAAGTTTTCAGCAGAAAACATATGGCCATTTCTTGACTTTGATATAGTGAGAAACTCTTGATTATGGATTGGATTAGATGACCACTTAGGTCCTTTCCAACTTTTATTTCTGTGATTCTGTTTTCTGTCACTACCTTATATTTTCATTTGCTTTAATGTTCATAAAGAAAATATTGAAATTCCATCCACTGCAAATTTATGGCACATAACATCAAGCTGATCTTTTCTTCGTTGTTTTTTCCCCCTAATCTTATTGACTCGTTTTCTCAGTCCTCACAGTTACTAATACATTTTTTCCTTTCTCTTCCAGAGTAGTCTTCTTGAGTTTTCCAGTAGCCACTAGAGTATTACATAGTTCTAAGCTTCAGACTCTATGTATTTCATAATAATTGCTTTGAAAGAGGTAGAAAAAGCTGAATTCAATCTATCATTAATTTTGAAAAGAACCTTCTATTTTAATTTGACATTTTCTCTTAAAGTGTATTTGCATAGGGGAAAACTCTCAATGACTATAGTTTATGCTTTTGAAATTTTTCTATCATAATGTTAAACAAAATAATTAAATATCCTCAATGTACAAGAATTTGAGTTTTTATGTAAGAATCAAAGAATTGCAAAACTTCAAAATTAAAAGGTAGATTCAGAGACCTACTTTAACACAAAGCCAAACAAAAATTCTCTCCAAAATATATATAGCATAATGGTCAACCAATCTTTGTCTGAAGATCCTCAGTAAAGAGAAGAAACAAATGAACATTTTTGGAGAACATTGTTTGAAAATTCTTCCTTGAATCAAACATGTTTCTCGACAACTTTCTTTCTTCATTTCTATTTTTTCTCCTGGAGCGAAGCAAAATCTTTCTTTCACATGACAGACCTTCAAATACTTTCAGATAGGCATCATTCCCTGTCTAGTTATCTGTTTTTGTTTTGGACTCAACATCCCCTATTTCTTCCAAATATGCTCAGATAACAAGATTCTAAAACCCTAAATAATTTTGCACTCCTCAGAACATTTTCAAGCTTTTCAATACCCTTATAATATATGGATTCCTCAAGGAGTATAAGAGATACTAACCAGGAAAAAAAATGAACCAGTCATGTACTAAGATTGACAGATAACAGTTGGATAGACTATGTGACAAAATTCATGCAATTCCTAGGTAAGATACTTTTACTGAGGACTTGTGGGAAACAGAAGTGATTATCAGAGTATTAGCTAGGTTTTGATGTGCATTAATGGAGAGAATCCTTACAACAATGAATCACTAAAATATTGATATGTAAGTTTATACTTTTAGTTGATCATTATGTTAATAGAAAGAATCTCTGGAAAATAACTTGAGATGGGGGTTCCATTTCTATTTCTCCCAATAATAATCTTGTAATTTTAGACTATTCATTTCACTTCCTTATTGCTTCATCTGTGAAATATCTGGGCAGAATAAATCAACTCTATGATCTTTTCCAAATCTAACATTTTATGGTTCTAATCAGGTTTAAGCAATATATTATCAGAATTTTATTAAACTCCCCTCCTGGAAAATAGTAGCAGTATTAGAGAATAACAAAAAGTACAATTATAAAATGAGATTATACTTGAATTTAGGACTTATCTTGAATCTTTATCCTTTTTTTAGTTTTAGATATTAAAAGGTAATGTTATGACAGGCAAGAAGAGTAATTTTGAAATAAAAAGAAGTGAGTGTGAGTCCCACTTTTAACTCTATTTGCAAATCATCTAACTTTTTTGGACCTCAGTTTGCCAACATTTTAAATAGAAATGAAAATACTCATGCTACCTAAATTGCAAGTTATAGAAAAGTATTTTGAAATTCTTATAGGATTAATTAAATGTGAGTTAGTGAGTAAATTCTATAATAATAGATTTTAACTTCGTTATATTTGTCCTTTAATAGCAAAGAAGGAAAATGGAAATAAATATATATAGCATCTTATATAATTCACCATATCTTCTGATTCTACAGTAACCATTATTCAGCAATAATCTCATAATAAAGCATAATCTTTGCAAGTTGCTATTAGCACTTAAAATAATGTTCAGAAATCTCCAACTTTTCATGATTCCATTTGGGATTTCCCTGGCAAACATACTGAAGTTATTTGCAATTTCCTTCTCCAGCTCATTTTATAGATTTAAAAAAAAAAAAAACTGAGGCAAACAGGATTAAGTGACTTGACTGGTCAAGAATGGTTTGGTTACAATGATCACTAATTAATGTAGTTCTATCAGCACTATAGGGTGCTTCAACATAGTAAGAAGCAAAATAGGCCTTTGGCCTATAATTAACCTTCAGAGCAACTAAAAAAAAAAAAAAAAACTTTTGGATTGTTACTATGAGCATACAACTGAATTTTATCTGCCTTCATCCTGTGCCAAGAATTCTGTATTTTTCTAAGTTTCACTTGTACTATTCTTTTGATGAAATTAAATGTTACCTTCACAGAAAAGAATTTACTGTTCTGCTACACTCTGTAAAGTTCTTGTTTTTCATTCAAAAGATTCTGAATTTCCCCATCATTTTGTTGATGTTTGCAAATGTTCTGACCCAGAAGAAAATAATCGAATGATACACACTAAATCTCTGAAAGCTACCCACTCTTTTTCTGCTCCATAGTTGCCAAGTGTATGTTGGCTCAAATTTCCCTTCTAATTAGCCACAAATTTTTATGGGTCTGAGAAGTATTCTAATCTGTTGACATTAATTCTGGTAAACTTTTTTGTTTGGGATGATGTTTTTGTTGAATGCTAATATTTAACTTTGAAAAGATAAGTATAATTAGGAGGGAAGCATCAAATTGGGAAATCATCTTTACATTTAATGGTTCTGATAAAGGCCTCATTTCTAAAATATATAGAGAATTGTCTCATATATATATACATATATATATATGTATATATATGAATTCAAGCCACTCTTCAATATATAAGTGGTCAAGGAATATGAACAATTTTCAGAGGATGAAATTAAGACCATATCTAGTCATATGAAAAGTTGCTCCAAATCACTATTGATCAGAGAAATGCAACACTACACACCTGTCAGATTGGCTAAAATGACAGGAAAAGATAACGATGAAGGTTGGAGGGGATGTGGGAAAACTGGGACACCAATAGATTGTTGGTGGAACTGTGAACAGATCCTGCCATTCTGGAGAGCAATTTGGAACTATGCCCAAAAAGTTATCAAATTGTGCATACCCTTTGACCCAGCAGTGCTCCTATTGGGCCTATATCCCAAAGAGATCTTAGAGGAGGGAAAGGGCCCCACATGTGCAAGAATGTTTGTGGCAGCCCTTTTTGTAGTGGCTAGAAACTGGAAACTGAATGGATGCTCTTCAACTGGAGAGTGGCTGAATAAATTATGGTATATGAATGTTATGGAATATTATTGTTCTATAAGAAACGACCAGCAGGACGATTTCAGAGAGGCCTGGAGAGACTTGCATGAACTGAAACTCAGTGAAGTGAGCAGAACCAGGAGATCATTATTCACGGCAACATATATGTTGCAATACTATATGAGGATCAGTTCTAAGGGACATGACTCTCTTCAACAATGAAATGCTTCAAACCAGTTCCAATTGTTCGGTGAAGAAAGCCATGTACACCCAGAGAGAGGGATGTGAAATGTGGATCACCACATATCATTTTCATGCTCTCTATTGATGTTTGCCTGCATTGTATTTCCTTTATCGGATTATTCTTTCTTGTAGATATGTTTTCTCCTGCATAAAAAATGGTGCAATAACTATACATACATTCGATTTCTTAAGTATTCTAACATAATTATCATGTAGTGGATATCCTGCCATCTAGGGGAGGGGTGGGGAGTAGGGGGGAAAAATTTGTAACAGAAAGCTTTGTAAGGGTTAATGTTTAGGAATTACCCATACATATGTTTTGCAAATAAAAAAATTAAAAAAAAAAGAAAACCATATACACTCAGAGAGAGGGATATGAAATATGGACAACAACGTAACATTTTCATGCTCTCTATTGCGGTTTGCTTGCATTGTGTTTCCTTTCTCTGTTTTTCTTTTTTTCTTGTAGATAGGATTTTTCTTGCATAGCTTGTCAAGTATTTCAACATTATTAATATGTAGTGGACTTCTGCCATCTAGGGGAGTGGAGGGCACTGGGGGTAAAATTTGTAATGGAAAGCTTTGTAAACATCAATGCTGGGGAACTACCCATACATATGTTATACAAATAAAAAGCTTTAATTAGAAAAAAAAAAGATGAGTCTATGATTAGTCCAGCACTTGCTACCACATATTGCCTTTGTCACTTTCACATCGGTCTGTCACATTTCTTTACAATCACATAATATATTAAATGTCATTGTTTATTGCACGCATGTATTTATGAAGTGTTAGGGGTTGACTGTGCAGTTTTCCTGGAAAAACATGAGACCCAGAACAAACTGAAGGACACAAGGAACTTTTTGCCCTTGAGGCCTTGGCATGGTATTTGTTCCTTGTGACCCTCAGTTTACTCCGGGTCTCAGGTTTTTCCAGGGGAAATGCACAGTCAGCCCCTAAAAATGAAGTTTTATTGTATTTAGATAAATGGAAAACATAGTTAATGAATAGAACATCATGACAAGCATAAGTCTTCAATAGTAAATAACTAGGGAGAGGTAATATGGTGGAGTAAAATCAGAAAGCTGTTGGAGTTCTCCCAATTTCCCTTGAACACCACATGAAACCAAGTCTCTGAACAGAGTCTGATGGAATGAAACCACTCTCCAGTTCAATATAGAGTGGAAGAATTTCAAAAAAGTATTTCAGGGGGGCGGAGCCAAGATGGAGAACTGCAGACATCATTCTCTATGAGTTCCTGAGACCTTCCCTCAAACACAGAAAAATTAAGCCTCTGAACTGGTTCTGGAGTTAGGGCTCCACCAAACACTTGGAGTACAACACACTTCTATCAAAAATCTATTTTTAAAGAACTCCTGAGAAGGTCAGTTTCAGACTCGCAGGGGATCAGAAGCTTGGCGTGATCAGACGCCAGCTTGGAGCTGGGGCTGATTTGGGACTGGGACAGTGGTTGGCGGATTCTAGGCACCCAGGAAGTCCCTGGGAGACGCTTGGGCCACTTTGCTCTGCTTGCGGGCAGGGGCTTTGGCAGGTCTGCCTTTGGTAAAGGGTGGATTGAGAGCATCTGAGAGCACAGACCTAGTCTGACCAGTCCCCCACCTGAAGTCAACTCAGCAAACTCCCCCAGGGCAAATTTAAACCATTACTGGTCCTGTTAGTTGATTCAGACCTCAGCTCAAAAACATGAGCAAGATGCAGAAGAGAGCTCTCACCATAGACAGCTTCTGCAGAGAGAAAGCAGGGCAGTCCCCAGATCCTGAGATTCTGAAAATAATCCCAGAGGAAGTCACAAAGGCAGACATGAGCTGGTCCCCTTTTCAGAAGGCTTACCTGGAACATTGCATAAAGAATCTCAAAAGAGAGCTGGAAGAAAAATGGGGAAATGAATTGAGATCAGTGCAA
>JAJPUD010006148.1:78430-98781 GCA_023553655.1 Myrmecobius fasciatus
AAAGACAACAATTCACTGAAAAACAAAATTGGTGAATTGGAAAAAGAAAACAATTCACTGAAAAATAAAATTGGTTAATTGGAAAAAATCATCAATTCACTGGAAAATAAAAATGGTAAATTGGAAAAAGACAACACTGAAAAATAAAATTGGCAAAATGGAAAAAGAATGTAATGAACCAAAAAATTCAATTGGCCAGTTACAAAAGGAGCTAAAAAAGATAACTGAAGTAAATAAAACTTTAAAAATTAAAATTGAACAAACAGAAGTAAATGACTCAATCAGACTTCAAGAATCAGTCAAATAAAAACAAAAAAAATGAAAAAATAGAAGAAAATATGAAATATCTCCTAGGAAAAACAACTGACTTGGAAAACAGATCCAGGAGAGACAATCTAAGGATTATCGGACTCCCTGAAAGTCAAGATGAAAAAACGAAACTTGATGCTATCTTCCAGGAAATCATGAAAGAGTCGTGGTCACCATGACCAAGTAGAATTTATACCAGGAATGAAGGGCTGGTTCAATATTAAGAAAACTATTAGCATAATCAATTATATTAATAACCAAATTAACAAAAAACATACGATTATCTCAATAGATGCAGAAAAAGCCTTTGATAAAATCCAACACCCATTCTCATTAAAAAACACTGGAGAGTATAGGAATAAATGGGCTTTTCCTTACAATGATTAGTAGTATCTACCTAAAACCATCATCAAGCATCATATGTAATGGAGTCAAACTAGAACCATTCCCAATAAGATCAGGAGTGAAACAAGGCTGTCCACTGTCACCATTACTATTTAATATTGTATTAGAAATGTTAGCTTTGGCAATAAGAGAAGAAAAAGAGATAAAAGGAATTAGAGTAGGTAATGAAGAAACCAAATTATCTTTGCAGATGACATGATGGTATACTTAGAGAACCCTAGAAACTCAACTAAAAAATTAGTAGAAACAATTCACATCTTTAGCAAAGTTGCAGGATACAAAATAAATCCACACAAATCATAAGCATTTTTATATATAATCAATAAAGTTTAGCAGCAAGAGATACAAAAAGAAATTGCATTCAAAATAACTGTCGATAGTATAAAATATTTGGGAATCTATCTGCCAAGGGAAAGTCAGGAACTATATTAACTAAACTACAAAACACTTTCCACACAAATAAGATCCGACCTAGTCAATTGGAAAAACTTAAAATGCTCATGGGTAGGCCGAGCAAATATAATCAAAATTATAATACTTCCCAAACTAATCTACTTATTTAGTGCCATACCAATCAAACTCCCAAGAAATTATCTAACAGATATAGAAAAAAATAGTAGCAAAATTCATTTGGAAGAACAAAAGGTCAAGAGTTTCAAGAGAATTAATTAAAAAAAAAAAAAAAGGCTGATGATGGTAGACTTACTGTACCAGATCTAAAACTATAAGCAGCGGTCATCAAAACCATTTGGTACCGCCTAAGAAATAGAGTAGTTGATCAGTGGCATAGGATAGAATCACAGGACAAACTAGGCAATAACTATAGCAATCTAGTCTTCGATAAACCCAAAGACCCCAGCTTCTGGGATAAGTACTCACTATTCGGCAAAAACTGCTGGGAAAATTGGAAAGTAGTGTGGAAGAAATTAGGGCTTGACCCACATCTAACACCACATACCAAGATAAGATCTAAATGGGTTCATGATCTGGATATAAAGAGTGATATTATAAGTAAATTAGAGGAACATAATATAGTTTATCTCTCAGACCTGTGGAGATGGAATAAATTTATGTCCAAAGAACTGGAAATCTTAATTGAAAACCAGATAGATAACTTTGACTATATTAAGTTGAAAAGTTTTTGTACAAACAGTACCAATGCAGTCAAGATTAGGAGGGAAGCAATAAATTGGGAAATCATGTTTACTTTTAAGGGTTCTGATAAAGGTCTCATCTCTAAAATATATAGAGAATTGTCTCATATTATAAGAATTCAAGCCATTATCCAATGGATAAATGGTCAAACAATATGAATAGACAATTTTTACAGGATAAAATTAAAACTATTTGTGATCTTATGAAAAGGTACTCCAAATCACTATTGATTAGAGAAATGCAAATTAAGACAACCATGAAGTACCTCTACACACCTGTGAGATTGGCTAAAATGATAGGAAAAGATAATGACGAATGTTGTAGGGGGTGTTGGAAGGCTGGGACACTGATGCACCGTTGGTGGAACTGTGAACGCATCCAGCCATTCTGGAGAGCAATTTGGAGCTATGCTCAAAAAGTTATCAAACTTTGCATACCCTTTGACCTAGCAGCATTTCTATTGGGCTTATATCCCAAAGAAATCATAAGAGAAGGAAAGGGCCCCACATGTGCAAGAATGTTTGTGGCAGCCCTTTTTGTAGTGGCTAGTAACTGGAAACTGAATGGATGCCCATCAATTGGAGAATGGCTGAATAAATTATGGTATATGTATATTATGGAATATTATTGTTCTGTAAGAAACGACCAGCAGGACAATTTGAGGTAAGCATGGAAAGATTTGCATGAACTGATGCTGAGTGAAATGAGCAGAATCAGGAGATCATTATACATGGCAAGAACAATACTATATGACTATCAATTCTGATGGACATGGCTCTCTGCAACAATGAAATGTTTCAAACTACTTCCAATTGTTCATTGAAGAAAGCCAAATACACCCAGAGAGAGGGATGTGAAATGTAGACCACAACATAACATTTTCATGCTCTCAATTGATTTTTGCTTACATTGTGTTTCCTTTATCTGATTTTTCTTTCTTGTAGATATGATTTTTCTTGCACAACAATGATAAGTGTGGAAATATGTATACATAAATTTATTTGTCAAGTATTTTAACATAATTAACATGTAGTGGACTTCCTGCCATCTAGGGGAGGGGTGAGGACTGGGGGTAAAATTTGTAATGGAAAGCTTTGTAAAGATCAATGCTGAGGAACTACCCATACATATGTTATGCAAATAAAAATTTAAAAAAATAGTAAGTGACTATAACAGCTGCTATTGCAACTCCATTCCTTCTAAGAACTCTGTTATGTATAAATTTTGAGACTACTCTAGCATTAAATTCACTCAGAATTTTAAGCTTTTGATCTCCAGGTCTTCAGAAAATTTTTCTTTGACTTATCAGTGCTTATCATGATGGGAGTATAGGCACTGTTGTTGGTGATGTGGCATTTTCTTGTAAGTGGCAATTACATTTCCATAGGCCTGTCATTCCCTCCTTTTGGTAAGCACAGAAGCCTGTTGATTAGATCAGTTTGTTTTTTTTTTTAATTACAAAATCTACACAAGCTTTGTGGTGCCCCCCTTCAGTGTATCCACTACAGAAAAATATATCCAACTCTGGCTTCAGTAAGCTAAAAATAAAATAATAGCTCTTCTAGAACTACATTGGTATATTAAAACAATATGTATTTTGACCTTTTTCACCTCTCTCTAAAACATACAAATCTTGGTTCATATCCAATTTGGACTAAGAGTCTGGGAAGTTCTTAAAATTTTATCAGTAGTGCTGGATACAACATATATTTATTCATTTATTTTGAGTTGGGTAGAGCACAGAATGTTGTCTCAAACAAAGAAAAGTGTTTTTGCTTCTTCTCCACCAATACAGAAATAATGTATTTCAATTAAGTCTGAGGAAAAATCAAAACAGAAATATATAGTTCTTGAAAAAATATAATAAAAAATCCTTAGCCATTGTGTCACAAGATATTTTATGATTTAAATTTAAATTCAATTATTTATTAAATTATTAAATTATGTTTTATATTATATTATATATTAATAATAAATTATTAAATTAAATTAAATTCAAAATTATACTAGCATTATTTTAACCTCTATTATCCTCACCCTTGCCTGCCTGAGAGATCATTCCCAAGGGGGATAATGATACTCTCCCATCCCTGAACATGCATATAAGCATAAGAATTCTGCTCAGGTTGGGTGGAGAGTCTACTAATAAAATTCCTGAACAGTTCATAGATTTCTACAGTCTGAATTTTCTACAAGTTAAAGTGGATATAATTTAGTTTTAGCTATTAAGTACATGAAATGGAAGTTTGTAGAGCACATGCTGAATTCTAACCCTGGCCCTAGAGTAGCTTATGAACATTACTAAGATAAACATTTTCTAAAATCATTAAAATAAATATGTTTAGACTTTCTGGACTCATATAAGGAATACTTGTCTCAAAAACTGTTCCTTGAATCCAGGTAACCAAGTTGAATTAGTATTATTAGACTTGTTGGAATCACAGAAGAAACACTTGCTTCATAAACTATTCCTTGAACTCAGGAAACAAATTGGTGTTTTCTGTTTTTAACAGATCCTGTGGCTAAGCTATTGTCTGAGAAAAGATTTTGTTTTTAGCAGCCTTAGTATTCTTAACTTGACATACAGGCAAAATTATATTATATAAACTTTCTTCTCCCTGATCCTAATTGCCAATTAGTTTCCCATGCTAACTGTCCTGTCCCTCCTTTGTCATAATAAAGCTTCAACTTAAAAGAGAATTCTATGAGTATTCTCACTAATATTCAGAATCAAAATCTCTTGTAGCAAAAGTGGCCTTGAAAATCAAGGTATAGTATATACTGGTGAGGATTAAGATAAAAAGGTTCTGATAGAGATCATTTGAGCTTTTAGCTCTGTGGTCTCACCCTCTGTGGAGGACTCCAGTCAAAGTTATGTCAAGTTCTTGAGGTCCTGGGCAGCCAAGCTATGTTCTGTCAGAAGTCCCAGTCATGTCCCTGAGGTAAAATTTCCCCTCTCTCTATGGCTCAGCTCATCAGTGCAGCTCTCCTTTGGATCAGTCTGCCAAGACCCTCATTCTTGCCTTGTCTTTCCCTTTACCTCTCCCCCCCTGCCATGTATATATCTCTCTTAATTCCATTTATGGTATCTCTCTTCTCAGACTCTCCACCTTATAGCTAGCTCCTAGAATACTAAATCCCTTTTAGGATTTAGCCTGTCAGCTTAAGGGCATGCCCAAACTACATGGGATGTTTCCTTTCTCCTGGTTAAGGGCAAATTCCACAGAGACCTTGCCTTTTCCATCATTGGTTATAAAAACTTCTTTCTTGATAATTTTATGCTCTCCCACTCTACTTCATATTTACCATTCCTGGTGTCTGTTGTATCTCTTCATTTTGTCTTTACCTATTCTCCTGAATAAACCTTCCTTTTGCCAAAAATAATGGCCATTGTGAATTCTTCAAATGACTGAAACCTAACATTTGGTGCTTCTCCTAAAGCATATCACCTGTTGCACATTATTTGTTACAATAGTCACATCAGAAGTACTAAACTGCCTTTTTTGATAAGAGCAATAATATTTATGAGACCTAAATATTGTACAGTTTGGGATACCAACAGGCTTTGTAATTAAGAAATAATCAACAGGCAAATGTGCTAAGTGATGAACGGGAGTTTTTGGTTCTTGTTTTTGTTTTCTTTTAAGTGAAAGAACTCCTGTTATAGAGAAATTTATATTTATTGGACGAGAAAACATTAACAGATAAATATCTAAGTGAGGATTTTCTATTGAGATTTCAATACTTATGATTATGTATACTGTTAGCCATGATACAATTTCCATTTGTAGACATAAGCAAAGACACAAGTATTCTATGACTGTTTTCAGTCTATTTACCACTGTTTACCAGGAAAAGATTCAGAGCTAGAACTCAGACTACAATGGCAGTGAACCAACTTAGTGGTTTTTCTGATAAGCTGAATTTGAGTGAGGAGACAATGATGGTAAATTTCCAAGTTGGGAGAGGGATAGTACCAATGTCAATACCTACTCATCCCATGTATGTTAAACATGAAACCATGAACACATATCCCTAATGCTGTTTATCTGTCTGTTGTTTCTGTTCTTTAATGATTTAGGAAAAGTAATTGTGTTTTGTTTCAATTTTGGATTTTTTTTAATATTGTTTTGTTTATTGAATTAGGACAAGAACTTCTGAGACTAGAATAGACTGAAACTCCACTACGTCCAGGAACAAGAATACATGTAAGAGTTTGTGGATAGCCAATCCCATTGAAGAAGTATGTCCTGAGTCAACCTGTTTGAGCCACTATAATGAAATTGCAACTCTTTCAAGTCTGAACCCTTAAGCACAGGGTCCAAGACAAATTAGGGTTTAGTGAATGCTATGCAGAGATTTTTTTTTTTCTTTATCTTCTCTAGTTTTTTTTTTTTTTTCCAAAATTAGCTTTTGTAAAAGCTAGTTGATGATGCATTGTTGGTGGAACTGTGAATGGATTCAACCATTCTGGAGAGCAATTTGGAGCTATGCTCAAAAAGTTATCAAACTGTGCATACCCTTTGACCCAGCAGTGTTTCTATTGGGCTTATATCCCAAAGAGATCAGAAAGGAAGGAAAGGGCCCCACATGTGCAAGAATGTTTGTGGCAGCCCTTTTTGTAGTGGCTAGAAACTGGAAACTGAATGGATGTCCATCAATTGGAGAATGGCTGAACAAATGGTATATGAATGTTATGGTATATTATTGTTCTGTGAGAAATGACCAACAGGAGGATTTCAGAGAGGCCTGGAGAGACTTGCATGAACTGATGCTGAGTGAAATCAGCATAACCAGAAGATCATTTTTCACAGGAACAACAATACTATATGACTATCAATTCTGATGGACATGGCTCGCTTCAACAATGAAATGCTTCAAACCAGTTCCAATTGTTCAGTGAAGAGAGCCATATATACTTAGAGAGAGGGATGTGAAATGTGGACCATAGCATAACATTTTCATGTTCTCTATTGAGGTTTGCTTGTATTGTATTTCCTTTATTTGATTATTCTTTCTTGTAGATATGATTTCTCCTGCACAAAAATGATATGTGGAAATAAGTATACATATATTCGATTTCTTAAGTATTTAACATAATTAACATGTATTGGATATCCTGCCATCTAGGAGAGGGGTGGGGAGTAGGGGGGAAAAATTTGTAACAGAAAGCTTTGTAAGGGTTAATGTTGAAGAATTACCCATACATATGTTTTGGAAATAAAAAGTATTAATAAAATTTAAAAAAAATAAATAAAATAAATTTCTTTTGATTTACTATGAAAAAAAGCTAGTTGATTTTAAATGATTAAGTAATATTATGATGATTATAACTACTAATTGATCTATAGAGAACACAAAAGAATGGGGGCACAAGTTGATAGTATAAGCAATCTAACTCCCAATACTTCAGGACTACATAAAAAATCTTGAAGGGAAGATATAGAATTGCTCTTTTGTTGTATAAACTGATTCTCCAATTAGCATGAGAGTTGAAGATAAAAAGTCCCCAAATTTACATGATCTATGTTGATATAAGCAAAGCAGAAACAAATTGATGAGGGTAGGAAGAAACCTAAAGCTAGAGGAATAAAGGAATAGTAGCATTTTAATTTTTTAATTGTTCTTTTTTTTTTGAAAAAAAAGAACAGGGATTCCCAAAGTGAGGAAATTTGTATTGTATTTTTATTGTAGACAAAGGAGGTAGTCAATGAAATAATTCAGAACTTTTAAAGCTGAAATGTCATGTAAATGTAATATTAATATTATTTTCTAAGCAGTACAGTTTTCAATGTTTACAGAAAGGTCATGAAAATTAAAAAGCCTTGACTTTTATGAGACTAAAGGGATCTCTATCAGTCAGTTGAGTATAATTGTTGCCCACTTCTATTATGTAATATAGAATCTCTTTCATTGTCTCATTATATTTAAACTTATCTATATATGGATTGTATTGAATGCTGCAAATACATAGAATTACATATGTCCCATTAAGGAGTAAGATTATAAGCATTCCTAGAAATTCCTTAATACATTTTGGAGGTTTCTAAGTTTTCCTCATTCTGAATCTTCCTAAATTAGTTCAGGAGAATCTATATGAAGGGAAAGCTGGGATGGAGGGTAGGAGGAATAAAATCCTAACTGGTCTAACTCATCATTCAATATACCCAAACCATCAGGGAAATAATTTTTATTATTTTTTATTTCCCTGGTTGTCTAGGTATATTGGGTATATTTATTACAATATATTTATTTCAAAGGAATAATATTCTTATAATGTTGCCATTCTTTAATTCTATTTTTCTGATTAATCCTTTTTCTGTATTCATTCCTAGCTCTTTTTTGTACAGACTCCTAATTGTCAATGTTTCCTTGGCCTTTTACTAATTTGCTATATAGTTATATCCATAGGAGAGACATTCATTTTCATGACTTCATTTTTTCCTTTTCATCAATGTCCCTTTCTTATATTTCCAGTAGCCCATTCAGTATCTCTATTTGCAGGCAATATCAGGAACTGTAACACAATATGGTCCAATAAAATGATCTTTTCCACTGAAACGGCTCTTCTCTGTATTTCTATTAAAGCTATCACTTTTTTTTTCTATTCTCCACCTTTCAAAATGTCTTAGTTATATTTGCTAGTTTCCTCTCTGATTGTAGACAAGCCATATAATTTCTCAGGATCTAAGGTTCCTCATACATAAAATGAAAGGAGTATAATAGAGTCTATTGTCCCGTATAGATTTAAATAATGTGATCTCTTAATATAGCCATGAAGAAGCACTGTAATTATGAGTCAAGGTGACTAAAGAGTTATTGGTTACCATTCACCCCACAATCTCTACCTGCATCTTTTGATAATCTAATAGATTTCAGGTACCTCCGAGGTATTTGTCAGCTAATCAAATTGGTCATCCTGTGCCCCTATCTCACCATGTCCTTCCTTTCCTGAACAATTTGTCAAACATTCTCAAGCTAGTATTAATAATTATTTTCTTTGTGAGCAGCTTAATGGGAATAAGTAAACAGTAATAATTTTTTTTCCTTCCTTTTTACATTCAACAAAGACTGCATTTCTTTTTAGTCCCTGGGAACAAATTTTTACAAAGGCAGAATCCCTATCTATACTATGATTCATCTGCTCTCTAACTTCAATCTTCCCTCTCACTTTCTGCTTCTGTGATGACGCTACTCATAAACAAGCTAAAGTAGAAGCTAAAGCTCACATAGTAATGCCCAAGGTCAGAAATTAAAACTGATAGCAGCAAATAGATATTGCCATTTGGCATCACTGTATCCTCCCAAGTCTATTCTGTTTAGCCTTCAAAAGACATACATAAAGGGACAAAAATTCTTCATCCTTGTCTTTCCACCCTTTGAAGCAATAAGAAATCATATATAATTCTCTCAATTTTACAAGTGATAATAATTATGTTCATAAATGCTAAATGAATTGTCCAATGTCAAAACTATATCTTTGTGTTTTTTTTCCCCAGAATGTTTCTAGGATTTGATCCCATTTGTCCATTCCCACTGTCATCACCTCAAATATTTTGAATGTACTTTACATATCTTTGTGGATTTTTATATCACAGTAATCCAGGTTAAAATTTCCTAATCTTAGAACATAGTAACAACTTAATATTTGTCTAGCATTTAGTTTTTCTTTCTAAGTTATCTTTCATACAACTGCCATACTAATCTCCAAGAAACAGTATTTTTTCTCATATAATTTCAATACTTTAAAATAAAAAAAAAACTTAAAATGCTTTTTCACTCACTATTCTATAAAGTCTAATTTTTCTATGTAACTAACTTCACAGATTCTACACACTTTTATTTTATCTTCCCAGAGTTATGAACCATATGCTTTAATCCAGTTACTCTCTTATAAATCAAAAACGAGACTTAAACCCAATTCTTTTTGACAGCAAGGCCAATCTTTTTTCAAAAATTGATAGTAATATCTTACTAAGTAGTAATCATATGATTTTTGTGAGTGGTTATTAATATAATTGCTTATGCTGATTGTTTTTCTAATATTGAACCAGACCTGCATTCCTGATAAAAATCCTACTTGTCATAGTGTATTATCCTGGGGATGACTTTCTGTAATCTCATTGCTAATATCTTATTTAAAATTTTTGCATCAATATTCATTAGGGGAATTGGTCTATAGTTTTCTTTCTCTGTTTTCACCCTATCTGGTTTAACCATCAGCACCATATCTGTATCATAGATGGAATTTGGTAGAACACCTTCTTTCCTTATTTTTTTCAAATAGTTTATATAGTATTGGAATTAATTGTTCTTTGAATGTTTGATAGAATTAACATGTAAATCCATCTGGCCCTGGAGATTTTTTCTTTGGGATTTGATTAATAGCTTGTTCTATTTCTTTTTCTAAAATGGGGCTATTTAAATAATTTATTTCCTCTTCTGTTAACCTGGGCAATCTATATTTTTATAGATATTCCTACATTTCATTTAGATTATCAAATTTATTGGCATAAAGTTGGGCAAAGTAACTCCTAATTATTGCTCTAATTTCCCCTTCAATGGTGGAAAGTTCTCCCTTATCATTTTTGAGACTAACAATTTGATTTTCCTTGTTCCTTTTTC
The DNA here is from genome assembly GCA_023553655.1 of Myrmecobius fasciatus. NCBI lineage: Eukaryota > Metazoa > Chordata > Mammalia > Dasyuromorphia > Myrmecobiidae > Myrmecobius > Myrmecobius fasciatus. The sequence goes on from JAJPUD010006148.1 coordinate 88,925, forward strand.
TAATGAAATTAACTAGGGTTTTATCTATTTTGTTGGTGTTTTTCATAAAACCAACTTTTAGTTTTATTTATTAATCCAATAGTTTTCTTTTTACTTTCAATTTTATTAATTTATCCTTTTATTAAGAATAATAGTTAACTGTTCAACTATTACTGTGTCTTGGTAGTAGTAATAGTAGTAGTAGTAGTAGTAGTAGTAGTAGTAGTAGTAGTAGTAGTAGAGGAGTGGGAGTAGTAGTAATAGCAGTAGTAACAGAGGTAGCAGCAGCAGTAGTAGTGATGGTGGTAGTAGTAGCAGAAGTAGATAACTGGCATTTATAGAGCATTTTAAGATTTTCAAAAGACTTTGCCTAAAGAATATCCTTTATGTACTACCTTTCCCAAAAGCAGCAGTTCTTCAGAATTTGAGAGTATATATTGTTATTCTAAACCTAAAATAGTTCTTGAGTCACTCCCACAACATTAATGAGCTTATCTTTAGTAAGTAACTGCATTATGCAGAGTTTTCCTGGATTCAGGAAAGACCTGATTTTGAATCCAGGTTTAGACAAGCAAATCAGTTAAATTTTGCTTGCCTGTTTCCTTATCTATACAATGGGAATAATAAAAGCATCTACTTTCCACAGTTGTGAGGATCAAATAGATAATATTTATATAAAGCTTTGCAAAACTCACAACTGCACAGTGCTATATAAATGCTGCTTATTATTGTTTTTATTATTATTACTGTTCAGACAATATAGTTGTTTACCTAAAAAAAAAGCCATTTACTAATCCAGTATTGCAAGAACAGAGCTATTAAACATCCCCTACATTTTTTACACAATAAAACTGAGGCTTACTCTTGCACACAATAATATTGCATATAATGTCAAAGGAAAGAATGTACAAATTTATAGTATATTCATTTGTGACATGTACATATGGGGAATATGTATTAAACTTGGATACCTCTGGTACTGAAAGCCCTGATATATTTCCTCTGCTCATGGAATCTTTAAACTACTTTCACCATGGCATGTTAGCTTCCTAACTGACATGGATAATTTCCTCTTGGATCCATAGATAGCTGTCTTCTCTGTAGTCAGAAATCACTTGTAACTTTCTGGCTTGAAATTCAACTATATGTCTTTAGAGATAGAGATATATACACACATGTATCTAAGAATATATATACACACACATACAGACATACATATGCGTGCAATTTATATATGTATATGCAATGTGCATATGTAATTCAACATATAGATACATGCATAAATGTACACATACATATATGTGTGTAACCATATATGTTTGTATATGTGCATGTATCTCTATGTGTTTATATCACATGAGCCTTACAAATAACCTTCTAAGGGAGGTGTTACCTGCATTAGTGCATAAAGATGGGGAAACTAAGGGCTCAGGGAGCTTAGTTGATTTACATCTGGTCACCCAGCTAGTAAAAGTAGCAGAGACTGCATTTGAACTCATATCTTTCTGACTCTAAGTATACCATAGAATACCCCTTGTCCTATTGCCTCTCCAAAGAATTGTACAAAAGAGGTTTAAAGAATTTAGAATCAATGAACCAAGGAAGATTGGGACATCAGTATTAATGTAAGATCCCTAAGAGATCTCCTCTGGAGGGGAATCGAATATTATGATTTCTTAATATTTCTCATGAAGTGAAATTGATTTTTTCTATGCTCTGATAATGTTATTTTCTTCCCTAGAACTAGATTTATTTACCTGAAGTTATAAACTTCTTACTTTACTTCAACTGCGTGATAATCAATAATTCTGCTGTGCATAGCTTCTAAAGTCAACAAATTCTATCCTGATCACATTTCAACAACTTTTATTACATTTCAAACATGTCAGTAGTCCACAAATTTTCTACTTCAGTGAATATAAAAAAGCTAAGTAAAATTTATGTCCTGTCTATAAATACAATATATATTCTCTATTTTCCCTTTCGTGTGTTCAGATCTATTCTAACATTAATGAAAACATTAGTTTTCATCCTTTTTTGATGATTTGCACACACAAATGAAAATACACATGCTTTTTCAATGATTAAAATATATCACTCAGTAATGAGAATCACATTGTAGAGGTGTCTTCATTTTTCTAATTTCAATACAACAATTATTTATTAAGAATCTATTATTTGAAAGCTTCTGTGTTATAAAGGAATACATAAAAGTAAGCCATGGTCATATTTATTAGGCAGCATACAGTATGGGAATAATATAATAAAAAATAGAATATAAAATATATGCAGTACGAAGTGCTATCATTCTTTGGAATCCTGAGAAATCACATCACATCAGTAGAAAACAAAGAAATTTCATTAAGGAAATTGTATTTAAGCTCAGCTTTAAAGGATGAGTAGAATTTTAACAAATGGAGAAGTAGACAAAAGTAACCTCATCAGATGAACTCCAGAGTCTGATTTCAGTAAGTTTCCTGAGTTTGGCATTATTGAGCCTCCTCAATTTTATCACCTTAATATCCTTTACTAACCTCCCATATTTTTATGTGACACATAGACTGTTGCCTGCTTAAAAATATGACTGTTTATACCCCTTAAAATCTTTTTAAAATCCCACCACATGGAGGTAAACATATATCCACATACTTTGTCTATATATACTTCTTCTAACTGCCTTAATAAAAGATACAGATCCAAAGTAGTATAAATATCATCTTCTCATGTAGGGATATCAACAGTTTAATTTTTAAATACAATATTTTTTCCTCTTCTTTCCTGTTTACCTTTTTATGCTTCCCTTGAGTCTTCTATTTGTAAATTTAATTTTCTGTTTAAGTCTTCTCTTTTCAATAGAATTATTGAAAGCCCCCAACTTAATTGAAGATCCATCTTCTCCCCTGAAAGATGACACTTGGTTTGACTGAGTAATTGATTCTTGATTGTAATTAAAAATCCTTTGTCTTCAACAATATGATATTCTAGAACCTCTGATCCTTTATTGTAGAATCTGCCTAATTTCTTTTATTTATTATTTTTATTCCTTTTTTTTTATTTTTTAAAATGTGATCGACATTCTTTATTTTCCATTTAGCATAAAGTGATCCAACTTTTCATTTAACACATATATATATATGCACATATACACACATAAATATAGATAAATATACATATATAAATATAGATATGGGTGTATACATATGTACATGCATATAAATAGAGACATAGGCATAGATAATCTGTTATCAGATTAATTCTGAAAAGAGGTGATGCATTTTTATCATTTTTAGTTATGTAACACTGTACCAAAGGGCTTTGGTCTTTAAACAATGGCAATATAATTGAGGATTTCTCCATTTTAAGCTTCTGATACCTTCATTTCTACATGATATTGAACAATTCATTTTACTTCTCTGCATCTCAGATCCTTCACTTGAAAAATGAGAAATTTGGGCATTATAAATATGGTAGTCTTTTTCATTTATTTTGTTTAATTTATTTTTTACACATTATTTCATGAATCATGTTGGGAGAAAATAATCAGACCAAAAAAGAAAAACCGGGGCATCTAGGTGGTGCAGTGGATAGAGCACCAGCCCTGAAGTCAGGAGGACCTGAGTTCAAATCTGGTCTCAGACACTTAACATTCCCTCGCTGTTTCGCTCTCTATTAGTTTATTATCGTTAGTATTCTCAACACATAAAAAAAAAAAAAAAAAAAACATGGGAGAGAGAAATAATAGAAATAAAGAAGTGGCCATAACATATGCTAATTTACAGTCAGTCTCCATAGTTCTTTTTCTGGATGCAGATAGCATTTTCTGTCCAAAGTCTGTTGGGATTGCTTTGGATTACTGTACCACTGAGAAGAACCAAGTGTTTCACAGTTGATCATTGCATTTTCTTGCTGTTATTGTGTGCAATGTATTACTGTTTCTGCTTGTTTTGCTTAGCATTAGTTGATTGATGTAAATCTTCCCAGGCCTTTCTAAAACTCAGCTTGTTAAACAGTTTTTATAGAACAATCATATTCCATTACCTTTTGAAAGGGTATGTACAGTTTGATAGCCCTTTAAACATAGTTACAAATTGTGCTCCAGAATTATTGGATCATTTCAAAACTCCACCAACAATGCATGTGTCCCAGTTTTCCTACATCCCTTCCAACATTTGTCATTATTTTTCTTCTCATCTTTGAAAATCTGAGAGATGTGACTTGGTATTTCAGAGATGTTTTAATTTGCATTTCTCTAATCAATAGGGATTTAGAGGATTTTTCCATATGATTATAGATAGCTTTAATTTCATCATCTGAAAATTGTCTGGTCATATCCTTTGACAATTTCTCAACTGGGGATCCTGCATATCCCTGACTTTGACTCCATTATACTTGAATTGTTTTTATTTATTTCTTCACAGTGTTTTGTTGTCTTTGTTTTTTTTTTTTTCTGACAGCTTTTATTGTTTTTTTTTTTTTCCCCATGACCTTATAATTCTGGAGTTTTGTAACAATATTTCTTGGAGTTTTCCTTGTGAAATGTTTTTCATGAGATAGTCAGTAGATCCTTTCAGTGACTATTTTGTCTTATGGTTCTAGGGTTTCCAGGTGGTTTTCTTTGATAATTTCTTAAATAATTTTGTCCAGGATCTTTTTTTGGTTGCAACTTTCAGGAATTCCAATATTTTTTTAAATTATCTCTCCTAGATCTATTTTCCAGGTCAATTGTTTTTCCAGTGAGAAATTTTACATTTTTTCCTATTTTTTCATTCTTTATACTTTATTTCATTGATTCTTTTTTTTTTCTTTTCTTTTTTTTTTTTTGCTGAGGCAATTGGGGTTAAGTGACTTGCCCAGGGTCACACAGTTAGGAAGTGTCTGAGACCAAATTTGAACTCAGGTCCTCCTGACTTCAGGGCTGGTGCTCTATCAACTGTGCCAACTAGCTGCCCCTATTTCATTGATTCTTAATATGTTATAGGGTCAGTTGCTTCCATTTGCTGAGTTCTAGTTTGTGATATATGATTTTCTTCATTTAGTTTTTGTGTCTCCTTTTCCATTTGATTACTTCTACTTGTAAAGGTGTTATTTTCTTCAGTAGATTCTCCACACACACACACCACATTTGACCAATTGTATTTTTTAATGAATCTTTTTCTTCAGTCAATTTTACCCCTTCTTTATGTAAGCCGTTGACTCTCTCTTGCATACCTCTTGTTCCTTTCCCCAATTTTTCTTTTACTCTTTAAAGTCCTTTATGAACTACTCCAAGAAGTCTCTTTGGCCCTGATACCAAATGACATCCTTCTTTGAGGCTTTGCATATGGCCATTTTGTTCTCTTATGAGTTGATGTTTTTCTTCCTTCCTTCCTTCCTTCCTTCCTTCCTTCCTTCCTTCCTTCCTTCCTTCCTTTCTTCCTTTCTTTCTTTCTTTTTTTCTTTCTTTTTTTCTTTCTTTCTTTCTTTCTTTCTTTCTTTCTTTCTTTCTTTCTTTCTTTCTTTCTTTCTTTCTTTCTTTCTTTCTTCTTTCTTCCCTTCCTTTTTCCCTTCCTTCCTTCCTTCCTTTCTTCCTTTTTTAATTGAATACATCAATAACAAAACTAAAAGAAATGATATGATAATCTCAATAGATTCAGAAAAAAACTTTTGACAAAATAGAGAACCCATTACTATTAAAAAACAATAGAGAGCATAGTAATGAATGGAGTTTTCCTTAAAATGATAAGTAGCATCTATATACTATCACCAAAATTTAGATGTAATGGGCAGAAGCTAGAAGCTTCCCAATATGATCATGGATGAAACAAAGGATACCCATTATCACTACTAATATTCAATACCGTACTAGAAATGGTGGCCTTAGCAACAAGAAAAGAAAAATAGATTGAAGGAATTAGAGTGGGCAATAAGACAATAAAACTATCATTCTTTCCAGATCATATGACAATATACTTAGAGGTATATTTCAAGATACCTAGACAATCAACTAATAAACTATTTGAAACAATAAACAACTTTAGCAAAGCTGCAGTATATAATATAAAATTCACATAAATCATCAGAATTTTTATATATTACAACAAAGCCCAACAACAAGACACAGAAAAGAAATTCCATTTAAAATAACTGTAGTAAAAAGAAAATATTTGGAAATCCAACTGCCAAGACAAATACAGAAATTATATGAAAAGAAATATAAAATAATTTCTCATAAATGAAGTAGGTTCTAAATAATTGGGAAAATATCAGTTGCTCATGGTCAAACTAATATAATATATTACATAATAAAAATGACAGTTCTACCTAAATTAGTCCACTTTTCAGTACCATAACAAACTGCTAAAAATATTTTAGAACTAGGAAAAATAATAACAAAATGAATCTGGAAAAAGAAAAGATCAAGAATAGGGAATTAATGGAGGCGGGGAGAGAATGCAAAGAATCATGGCATAGAAGTACCAGATCTAAAACTCTTATAAAATAGTAGTCATCAAAACCATTTGGTACTGATTAAGAAACAGAGTGGTGAATTAACAAAATAAGCTAGAAACCTGAGACGTAATAGTCAATGACTGTAGTAATCTACTGTTTAACAAACTCGAAAACTCTAGCTTCTGAGATAAGAACTCACTATTTGACATAAACTACTGGGAACAGTGGGAAATAAAGTGTCAAAAACTAGCCATAGACCAATAATCTCACATGCCATACCAAAATAACATTGAAATAGGTATATGATTTTGGTATAAAAGGTGTTAATATAAGCAAATTATGAGGGCAAGAGATGGTCTACTTGTCAGATCTTTAAAGAAGGAAAAAAAGTTATGAAAAAGAAGAAAAAAATATTATTAAATACAAAATGGATAATTTTCATTAAATTAAATTAAAAAGGTTTTACATAAACAAAATTAATGCAGCCAAGATTACAAGGGAAAGAGAAAACTGGAAAAACCATTTTTATAGCTAATATTTCTGATAAAGGCCTCATTTCATTAATATGTAGAGAACCAAGTTAAATTTGTAAGAATACAAGTCATTCTCCAATTGATAAATGTTCAAAGGATATGAATATATAATTTTTAGCTAAAGAAAGTAAAGCCATTTATATTCATAAGAAACAATGCTCTGAATCACTATTGATTACAAAATTGCAAGTTAAAGCAATTCTTAAAAAAAGAAAACATTTCATACTTATTAGATTGGTTAAGATGACAGGAAAAAATAATGATAAATGTTGGAAGAGATTTGGGACTGGGAAACTACTGCATTGTTGGTGAAATTGTCAATTGATTGATGTCTGGAGAACAATTTGGAACTCTGCCCAAAGAACTATAAAACTGCACATATTGTTCAATCCAGCAGTGCTATTACTGAGCCTGTATTCCAAAGAAATCATAAAAGAGGGAAAAGGATTCACCTTTGAAAAAATGTTTGTAGATACTATTTTTGTAGTAGCAAAAAATTAGAAAAAGAATGGACACCCATCATTTGGGGTATGGAAGAATAATTCATGATATATGAAAATAATGGGATATTATTTTCTATAAATAATGACTGTTTTTAGAAAAGGCTTTGAAGATTTGCATGAACTGATGCTTAGTTATATGAGCAGAAGCTGAATATGATATTCCAAGTAAAAGCAATATTGTGTGATCAATTATGATAAACTTGGCCCTTCTCACTAATTCAGTGATCCAAAACAAACACAATAAACTTTGGGTGGAAAATGTCATCTGCATCCAGAGAGAGAATTATGGGAACTAAATGCAGATCAAACTAAACCATTTTTACCATTTTTTCCTGCTGTTTTTATTTTCTCTCACAGTTTTTCTCTTTTGTCTTGTTTTCTCTCCCAAAACACACACACACACACACACACACACACACACACACACACACACACACATATATATACATATATATATATATAAATGAATAAAGGTACATTTATAAACTTAAAATAAAACAATAAAATGGAAAAAAAACAGAAATGGTCCTGCTTCAAATTGTTCTTTCTTTATTTTGTTCTGTAGCAGATATTTTATTACAAAAGACTGTTGGTGAAATACAAAATACAAGGCCAGCTCTAATAACTAGTATAGTTCATTCCTTCCTTTTTGCCTCTTATCAATGAAAAAGGAACAAAAGTAAGAACAATAAAGAAGAGAAGTAAAAATTACTTTAACTTTAAATGATGTTTATCTTTTGAATATTGTTCTAAATTTTGTATATAAGTAACCCTAATACCAGTCTCATTGGAGATGTCATCTATTTTGCTATCTAATCTGGCTAGTCAAAATAAATGACTGCTTGCTTCATTCTTAATTTATTCTTTATTGCCATTTTATAACGCCAGCATCAAGAACCAAAATCAGTGAGCACTGACCCTCTTGGATTACTCCTAAAATCCACTACACATGATTGAAAGCATAATTGCCATTGAACATATTCAAAAAAATTAAAAAGTATGGTTTGACTGAAATATAGCATATATATAAGTAAGTAGCCTGAGAAAAATTTAGAAAGAATTGCTTGGTATTGGAACATGAAGGCCTTCATGTTCAATATAAAGTTAAGGAGTTTTAAGTTAAATTTAATAAGCAAGTGATGAGAAATAGGTAAATAAGTGAGAGTGTCAGAGCTATGCATTGTGAAAACTGATTTAAAAATGTGTCCAGGATAAATGGAGAGATGAAAAGATTGCAGGCAAGAAAATATATTGGCAAGTAATTTAAGAGACCTAAGAGCAATGAGGACCTGATTTTGAGTTGTGATAGCATGAATGGAGACAAAAGAAGGGACGCATGAAGTATGATCATCATTTCAGATTGTGGAAACACAAAACCAGACACTTTACTAGATGTATCTAGCAAGGAAAAAAGACTCAAAAATAACTCTGAGAAAACAAGTTTGGAGGCATGAAAATTTTCAGATTATTTTTATTTTTTTCCCTTTAACATTTATCACAGCACATCTTTCTTTGATTTTGAGAAACCCAGCTCCTCTTTTTTCAAAGAAGCAGTCTGACAGGGTTATCACAATATCATAACACTTTAGGGTTGCATGGTATTTTTTCATCTATCTCAAAATTTCCTTTTATAGAAGAACAAAAATTAAAGCCTTGGATACACGAAATGACTTACCCAGGAGCATGTGCCAGTTAGTGAAAAAGCCAGGAGAAGATGACAGGTTTTCTGATTCCAACTTCTATGCTTAAAAACAAAACCATACAAAAATTAAAAACCAAATAGGCATTGTGTACACCTACATACATATACAAATATCTAAATATCACATCATTATAGATGAATTATAACTGATTTTGTTCTGAGAAGTTTTTGAAATTATAACATAGTTCTTTGATATTTATGAAAAGTCAAAGAATCAAAAACAAAAACTATTGCTTAGAATTTGTGCACTCACATGTAATTACACACAAATGGAAAAGAATAAGTAAGCATAATGATTAATTTCTCCCAAATGTATATATTCTATATAATTAATTATATTAAATAACTTATCCTGTAATTTGTGCTTTTCTTAGATTCCTATTAAAGTGTATTTGCAATTCACACTAGGAAAAGGCCAAGGGAAATTCACCCTGCTTTGATTATATTTTTATATTCTGAGAATAATCAATTAAGAAAAAAAATACTATGTAGTTTTTTTGACTTAAATCTTTTTTGATTCAATGCACACTTTTAGAACACCTAAAAGTACTTATAAAGAACTACATTAAGGTTTATGAGGATGCACTGTGTGTTAGAGAGAAAGAGAATAAAAGAGAGAGCCAGAGACAAAGACAAAGGGAGAAGACAGAGATACACAGAGAGAGAGAGAGAGAGAGAGAGAGAGAGAGAGAGAGAGAGAGAGAGAGAGAG
>JAJPUD010006148.1:98791-132937 GCA_023553655.1 Myrmecobius fasciatus
AGAATCAAAAATGAAGTGACTTTTCCAAGGTCACATAGGTAGCAAATTGAAGTCTTAAATCCACATCTTCTGAATAAAACTCTTCAACTCCTCAAGAAGAAAGACTAGACAATTGCTTTTGTACTATTTGTAACTTCATGAAAGATCTGCTATGGTACCTGGAGTTCTATTACTAGAGATTTATTTATTTCAGTTTTGAATCGTTTCTGGTTCTCAAAATACTTTATGAAAATAAAATATGAAAAATTTCAGGTTATTAATAGGATCATAAATTCAAAACTAGGAAGTTCCTCAGAAGATTTTTATTTAAATTCTTCATTTTTAGGTGAAAAAAGCCCAAATTGGTTAAATTATTTTGTCAGGGTTACATAGGAAGAAAGAGGTAGAACTGTAATGTAAACCCAGATTTCCCTGATTCCAAATGCAGCAGCCTTTCTATTATAGGATTACCCTTTACTTTTAAATTACATTTAAATTAAAGAAAGATTACCCTTTACAATTAAAGTTTGTGCTACTTGATGTTCTCCTCTAATTGTTAATGCATTTGATAAACCTCAGGATAGTACCATTGAAACAGTAAATTAATGTTGCCCTTGCTTTTGGATAACTTGAAAACATTTTCTTTGGTAGTGCTGTGTACACAAAACAAATAGTAGGGACAATGACTGATTAGTCTTATGTTACTCTACTTGAAAAGATTATAACTGATAATCATTTTTCCCCTCTTTGAAAGTGGTTCAGCATTATTTCTTACCGAATAATAGGTAGTAATGGAACTTAGCCTGACTATAATGTCATTGTAGGTAGACTACTGAATTGAGAGTAAGAAAGACATGATTTCAAATCTTGCCTCAGACACTGATTAGCTCTATGACTCCAGATAATCCCTCTTAAATTCAGTTTCCTCATTTGTAAAATGGGGATAATAATAGTGCTCATTTCACTGGGTGGTTGTGAAATAACATATAAAATTCATTGCAGACATTAAGGTACCACATAAATGCTAACTATTATTGTCATCATTATTATAATCACCTCTGTTTCCCAATGATATAATATTTCACTGCTTCTTTAGATCAAAGAATCCATGTCACCTATAATAAAATTTTGTTATTTTTCTGTGGTTAATCACCAACAGGAACAGAAGATGGAAAGTTGGCCTCTAAATGAGGAAGACCACCGTTTCCACAGTAATTATAAAATTATAACTGTACACAATATAAAAATGTGCTTATATAACATGCTATGTAACAAATGAAACTAAAAAGGCAGTTGTTGAAATAATGCAATACATTAAAACAAAAACATTCAAAATTTAAAAAAACATAAATAATGAAACTATAATATGCTGAAATGAATAATAGGCAATCTAATATCACTATCAAATGCATATATTCTAAATTATCATCTAAATTCATAAAAATGTTAACTGAAGCATAAAAAGACATAAGCAATAAAAGAAAAATGGCAAGAGATTTCAATGTCCCTCAGTTTTGAGAAAGAGAAAGATTGGGACTCCAGGAGATCCAGAGTGAGATCATTAAAAATCATATTCAAGGTCAATCTTGATCCTCTCACAAAAGTCTAGTTAAAAAATTAAAGTTCAGGGCGGAGCCAAGATGGCGAACTGCCGACAGCGTCCTCTGTGATCTCCTGAGACCTTCCCTCAGACACAGACAAACTGAGCCTCTGAACTGGTTCTGGAGTGAGGGCGCCACCAAACTCTTGGACTACAACGCACTTCTATCAAATATCTACTTTGAAAGAACTTCTGAGGTCAGTTTTAGATGGGCAGGGGATCAAGCAGCTCCCGGCGCTCAGACGCCAGTGCGCAGCCAGGGTGCAAGTCCGGGACTGGGAAGGACCAGAAGATTTTAGGCTGCCAGGAAGTCCCTGGGAGACACTTGGGCCACTTTGCTCTGCTTGCAGGCAGGTGCTTTGGCAGCTCTACCTTTGATAAAGGGTGGATTGAGAGCAGCTGAAAGTGTGGTACTAGCCAGATCAGCCCCAGACCTGGAGTCAACTCGGCAAACTGCCTCAGGGCAAATTGAAATCCCGCCTGCTACTGCTGCTGCTCTTGCTGCTGCTGCCAGCACTCCCACTACTGCTGCTGCTGCTGCTGGTGCTGCAGAATTCCCTGCTGGTGACTGATACCTCTGCTGAAAATCATGAGCAAGAAAAAGAGAGCTCTCACCTTAGACAGCTTTTTTGGAGAGAAACTAGAGAAGTCCCCAGATCCTGAGATTCTGAAAACAATCCCAAATAAAGCCACAGGGGTGGACTTAAGCTGGTCTTCTTTTCAAAAGGCTTACCTGGAAGATTGCATAAAGAATCTCAAAAGAGAGCTAGAAGAAGATTGGGGAAATAAACTGAGAACAGTGCAAGAAGGAAACATCGCTCTTCAACAGAGATGTGAAAAACTGGAAAATAAGTCTGGTGAATTGGAAAAAGACAACAATTCACGGAAAAACAAAATTGGTGAATTGGAAAAAGTCACCAACTCACTAGAAAACAAAAATAGTGAATTGGAAAAAGATAACAATTCACTGAAAAACAAAATTAGTGAATTGCAAAAAGACAACAATTCACTGAAAAATAAAATTGGCAAAATGGAAAAAGAATGCAATGAACCAAAAAATTCAATTGGCCAGTTACAAAAGGAGCTAAAAAAGATAACTGAAGGAAATAATACCTTAAAAATTAAAACTGAACAAATTGAAATGAATGACTCAATTAGACTTCAAGAATCAGTCAAATGAAAACAAAAAAATGAAAAATAGAAGAAAATATGAAATATCTCCTAGGAAAAACAACTGACTTGGAAAACAGATCCAGGAGAGACAATCTAAGGGTTATTGGACTCCCTGAAAGTCACGATGAAAAAAAGAACCTTGATGCTATCTTCCAGGAAATCATGAAAGAGGATTGCCCTGATATTTTAGAATCAGAAGGCAAAGTTGGCATTGAAAGAATTTACCGATCACCTCCTGAAAGAGACCCCAAAATTAAAACCCCAAGGAATATTGTGGCCAAATTTCAGGACTATTGCACCAAGGAAAAGATATTACAAGCTGCTAGAAAAAAACAATTCAAATACTGAGGAACTGTCATTAGAATTACACAGGATCTGTCAGCTTCCACATTAAAGGATCTAAGGGCCTTGAATTAGGTATTCCGAAAGGCAAAAGAACTTGGATTACAGCCAAGAATAAGCTATCCAGCTAGAATGAGCATCATCTTCCAGGGAAGAAGATGGTCATTCAATGATACAGGAGAATTTCACCTATTTCTAATGAAGAGACCAGATCTGAACAAAAAATTTGACCTCCAAACACCGAACTCTAGAGAAGCGTAAAAAGGTAAAAAGGAAAGAACTCACAAGAACTATATCTCTACTAGGGGTATCATTAAGGAATGGGGATATAATTTGATTTTACTTTGATAGTAATTGAAAAGAAATTAGAGGTGGAAGGTATATAATCCTTTAAAAAGGTGGGGGGAGGGGAATGGAGGTAAAATAAAGTAAAAATAAAAAGGAGGTAAAATAAGGAAAAGTCTCATGAAGAGAGATAGAAAATCTAATATAATTGAGGGAAAGAAGGGAGGGTGATAAGTATTCTTACTCTCATTAGATTGGGCTCTAAAAGAGTATATCAGACACATTTGATTTCAGGGAAAAACTTGGCCCCTTGTATAGGGAAGTAGGAGGAAAAGGAGGAAAAGAAAGGGATAAGTTAATAGAAGGATTAGGGGAAAGGTGTAAAAAAGAGGGAGGGTTTTAAAGGGGGAGGACTGTTAGAGGGAGGTGGTCATCAAAAACAAAATACTGGGGAGAGGGGAAGGAAGTAAGGGGAAAGGGAAGAGAAAAATATAACTTTGGGTAAATAAGATGGCAGGAAATATAGATATTGCCATTTTAACTGTGAATGTGAATGGGATGAAGTCTCCCATAAAACGGAAACGGATAGCGGACTGGATTAAAAGCCAGAATCCTACAATATATTGTTTACAAGAAACACATCTAACACATAGAGATACATACAGAGTGAAAGTAAAGGGCTGGAGCAGAATCTTTTATGCTTCAAGTGAACCAAAAAATAGCAGGGGTAGCCATCCTTATCTCAGATCAAGTAAAAGCAAAAATAGATCTAATTAAAAGAGATAAGGAAGGAAACTATATTTTACTAAAGGGTGCCATAGACAATGAAGCGGTATCAATACTAAACATATATGCACCAAGTGGTATAGCATCTCCATAGATGCAGAAAAATCATTTGATAAAATCCAACACTCTTTCCTATTAAAAACACTAGAGAGTATAGGAATAAATGGGCTTTTCCTTTAAAATGATTAGTAGCATCTACTTAAAACCATCAGCAAGCATCATATGTAATGGCGACAAACTAGAACCATTCCCAATAAGACCAGGAGTGAAACAAGGCTGCCTATTGTCATCATTTCTATTTAATATTGTATTAAAAATGTTAGCTTTGGCAATAAGAGAAGAAAAAGAGATAAAAGGAATTAGAATAGGTAATGAAGAAACCAAATTATCACTCTTTGCAGATGACATCATGGTATACTTAGAGAATCCTAGAGACTCAACTAAATAACTACTAGAAACAATTCACAATTTTAGTAAAGTAGAAGGATTCAAAATAAATGCACATAAATCGCCCGCATTCTTATATATTACCAACAAAGTTCAGCAGCAAGAGATAGAAAAAGAAATTCCATTCAGAATAACGGATGTTAGCATAAAATATTTGGGAATCTATCTGCCAAGAAAATGTCAGAAACTATACGAACTAAACTACAAAATATTTTCCACACAAATAAAATCAGACCTAGTCAATTGGAAAAACATTAGGTGCTCATGGGTAGGCAAAGCGAATATAATAAAAATGACAATGACAACCCAAACTAATTTACTTATTTAGCTCCATACCAATAAAACTCCCAAGAAATTATTTTACAGACCTAGAAAAAATAGTAGCAAAGTTCATTTGGAAGAACAAAAGGTCAAGGATTTCAAGGGAATTAATGAAAAAAAAGACAGATGAAGGTGGCCTTGCTGTACCAGATCTAAAACTATATTATAAAGCAGCAGTCATCAAAACCATTTGGTACTGGCTGAGAAATAGAGCAGTCGATCAGTGGTATAGGATAGTATATCAGGACAAGCTAAGTAATAATGTTAGCAATTTAGTGTTTAATAAACCCAAAGACCCCAGGTTTTGGGATAAATACTCACTATTCGGCAAAAACTGCTGGGAAAATTGGAAATTAGTGTGGAAGAAATTAAGGCTGGACCCACTCCTAACACCGCACACCAAGATAAGATCTAAATGGGTTCATGATCTAGATATAAAGAGTGATATTATAACCAAATTAGAGGAACATAGGATAGTTTACCTCTCATACCTGTGGAGATGGAATAAATTTATGTCCAAAGAAGATCTGGAACTCTTAGTTGAACACCAGATAGATAATTTTGATTATATTAAGTTAAAAAGTTTCTGTACAAAGAAAACTAATGCAGACAAGATTAGAAGGGAAGCATCAAATTGGGAAATCATCTTTACATTTAAGGGTTCTGATAAAGGTCTCATCTCTAAGATATATAGAGAATTATCTCATATTTCTAAGAATTCAAGCCATTTTCCAATTGATAAATGGTCAAAGGATATGAATAGACAATTTTCAGATGATGAAATTAAAACTATTTATAATCATATGAAAAGGTGCTCCAAATCACTATTGATCTGAGAAATGCAAATTAAGACAACTCTGAGGTACCACTACACCCCTATCAGATTTGCTAAAATGACAGGAAAAGATAACGATGAATTTTGGAGGGGATGTGGGAAGACTGGGACACTGATGCATTGTTGGTGGAGCTGTGAACGGATCCAACCATTCTGGAGAGTAATTTGGAGCTATGCTCAAAAAGTGATCAAACTATGCATACCCTTTGACCCAGCAGTGTTTCTATTGGGCTTATATCCCAAAGAAATCATAAAAGAAGGAAAGGGCCCCACCTATGCAAGAATGTTTTTGGCAGCTCTTTTTGTAGTGGCTAGAAACTGGAAACTGATTGGATTCCCATCAATTGGAGAGTAGTTGAATAAATTATGGCATATGAATGTTATGGAATATTATTGCTCTGTAAGAAACGACCAACAGGACGATTTCAGAGAGGCCTGGAGAGACTTGCATGAACTAATGCTCAGTGAAGTGAGCAGAACCAGGAGATCATTATTCACGGCAACAACAATACTATATGAGGATCAGTTCTAATGGACATGACTCTCTTCAACAATGAAATGCTTCAAACCAGTTCCAATTGTTCAGTGAAGAGAGCCATATACACCCAGAGAGAGGGATGTGAAATGTGGACCACAACATAACATTTTCATGTTCTCTATTGAGGTTTGTTTGCATTGTATTTCCTTTATCGGATTATTCTATCTTGTAGATACAATTTCTCCTTCAGAAAATATGATGCAATAACTATACATATATTTGATTTCTTAAGTATTCTAATATAATTATCATGTAATAGATATCCTGCCATCTAGGGGAGGGGTGGGGAGTAGGGGGGGGGGAAATTTGTAACAGAAAGCTTTGTAAGGGTTAATGTTTATGAATTACCCATACATATGTTTTGCAAATAAAAAGTATTAATAAAAAAATAAAAAAGTTAAAAAAATAAAATAAAAAATTAAAGTTCAAGAATTCAAAGAATCAAGAAGATACCCATCATCATCATCATCATCATCATCGTCATCATCATCATCAAGATGTAAACATGCCAAAAGTTCCAGCCTAGTAGATTAGAGTAACTACATAACAATCACAAAGATTCCAAGTGGGGAAAAATGTTACCCAAAGATTATGAAATATATGTTATAAATTAAGCAAAAAATAAAAATAAGATTTCTTTAGAAGAAGGAATTGAAAGAAAAATAGCTAAGAAAAAAAAAGTGGTAATACTTAGTGAAGTAATAGGCTCTGAAAATTACAATAGATCAAATTGAAATCAATGACTCCATGAGGTAGCAAGAAATAATAAAATAAATTTAAAAAATTGAAATAGTAGAAGAAAACATAAGCTGCATAATATACATAGGTTTGTATATGTTTATAAAGTCACACACATACACATAAAACACACACATGTGCACACACACAGACACACACGTACAACAGGCCACAGGATAATTTAAAAGAGATAGAACTCAATGAAATTTAAGATTTAAAAAAATCCTGGGTAATATATTGCAAGAAATTATACATTTTTTAAAGTCCCACGGGAAAAAAAGTATCCATAAAGAAGGAGTTCACATGACAAGAAACTATAGTCTATATTAAAAAGAGCAGATAGCTTTTAAATATAAAGAAATTTTAGGATATATTATTGCAAAATGCAATACATGGTTTAAAATTAATAATTATTTCCTTTGCAAAACTGAGATTAACTTTTAATGAAAATATCAGAGAAAAATATAAATACAAAAGTCCAAAATAACCTAGAGATGTATAGAAACTTATATGATGAGTTAGTGCCAAGATTCCAATAAGAAGAGAAATTATTTTGCCTTCAGAACTTTGATATCTTTAAATGATATTGAGAAAGTTAAATATGAATAACAGGAACTGGGTATCAATTGGTTCTGTATGAGGGTCTTGAGAGAAGAAACACAAAGGAGTTAAAGGAATATATTAATAAAGAAAGGAGAGGGAGAGTGGGAATTGCATTTCTTCTACTTAACATACGTGAAGGGAAAAAATGGAAGAAGAGTTAAGAGAAAGGTTATCAAATAAATACAAGGATAGGCTGGTAAATTTTTAATAATCTGTTATTTAAAAAAACTTTAAGTAACACATTAAATTACCTTTATTGCTATCATCCTCTCAGGTCACTTTCTTAAATCTAGATAATTAACAAAACCAAAAATCAAGTCCACTTTGAAAATTTAACATTTGGCTCTTAAGGGTAAATTTGGGCTAATTCCAGCAATCCCTTGAACGAATCTCACTTTTATCTAAAATAAAGCACACCACACACACACACACACACACACACACACACACACACACACATACAGACATACACACACACACTGGGTGTTGTAAAACTACATGAAGAAAGACAATCCTTCCTGCTTAATATAGGAAGGGCATAGTCGCAAACAAAACGGACTTTCAGATCCCAAATGAGATTATTAAAAAGAAAAAAGAAAGAAAAGAGAAAAGGATAGGAAAGAAGAGAAGGGAAGGAAAGGAAGAAGAAAGTAAATATAAGAGAAAAAAGAAAAGAAAGAGGAGAGAAGGGAAACAAGACAAAAGAAGGCAAAAGAAGTAAAATATAATCTAAAGGAGGTAACTTTTAGATAAATGAAGAAAAACCACAATACAAAAATATAATTGAACATTAGTATGTTGAAAGAAATGATAAAAGAGATAATTTCAGAGAATTCTGAGTAACATGAATTAATGCAGATGACAGATCTGTGAAGGTCCTGATACTTGAACTCAGATCTTTCTGACTCAGGACTCAACTCTCTAGCCTTAGTGTCTACTTAATCAATTTTTGTTTTGTTTAGAAAATGAATTTTGCTTTGAAATGCTGAGTACTACTCCTTTTTTCATTTACTCCTCAATATTAAACTAAAAGTTCATGCAAGTCTCTGCTCAAGTATTTGTTCTTACATGTCAATTTTCAAAAACCTTCCAGTTGTAAACTATTCCATAGTCAAGAAATTTATCTATTATGTCATACTTACCTTGAATATTTGAAGCAGCAAGGTATTCTAAGTAAAAAAAAAAAAATTAGAGAAAGTATCATGTTTCAGCAAGTCAAACCATCACTGTCACCTCCCCTCACATATTGGGAAAGACATCCTAGGACACTAATCCCCAAAATTTTGGTGTTGGAAATGCTCCACAAACTGTCAGCCATGCCTCCAACCAAGGCCTCACAGCCAAAGAAATAATCATGGTAAAAAGACTCAAATAGCTTACTACCACAAGTAATAACTGTCAATCAATTACCACCAATAGGCAGAGGCAGAGAATTACAAGAGCACTGGGAATGATGGTGACCCATCTTCTTATCTCTGGACACTATTTTATCATGTTTCCATCTCAACATCCACAGGAATTAATCAGGGAAGCAATTTATGTGGAAAAGGAATGAGTCATCTCTAATTCTAAACCAAATGCCAATCAAAAAGAAAGAAGGTCAGTCTAGTAAAAGCAGTAAAGTGCCAGGAGAGAAAGGATGGAAGCAATATGTACCAGGAAAGTCAAACCACTCAGCACTTCAACCAGTGTCTCAGCTCAGACTCTGATGGAGACAACCCAGGATTCTGAACCTAACAACCTTGGGAACAGCAATGCTTCTAGACTAATGTGTGAAAATGTCATCTTGGGAGGGGGGGGAAACACAATTATGGAGATGGAGCCTGGACATTGTTTGTATAGATTCTGTAGACAATTACAAAAGAGCTAGAAAAGAAAGTTTTTGTCCCATCAAAGTCCATGGTATTGTCAAATGTTCAACTCCAGAAATTTATCTAATTTTATAGTGAAAATGGCATTAAAGAAAAGGTGTTACTATGTGTTTTTCTGCTGTTCCTTTCTATATGTGTTGTTTTTTCTATGAGAATGTGGGCTTCTTGAGAGTAGGAACTGTCTAAGTTTTTTTTTTTTTTAATTTGTATCCCCGATAATTAGCACAATGTTGTGCAATTGGCAAATTAATAATAAATGCTTTTTTTTTTCTTTTTCTCATTTTTGCTTATTCATGTTATTTCCACTTAGGAAAATATAAGCTAATTGATAGTAGAAATGATTTCCATTTTTGGCTTTGAATCCTCTTTGCATTTTCCAGTGGTTGATTTTACAATTGACAATTAATAAATACTTACTGAAATTAGTTATAGGCTCACGAGCTTCAATGTATAATTCTTTTCCATGTATATTTCCTGGAAAAATTCACTTATGTAAGTGTCTTTTTATCAACATTTTGTATTTTAAAGCTAACTGCACCAATATTTTCATTTAATAAGGATTGGAAAGAAATTAACCTCATAAACCCTTTGGTTCATTGCTTAAGTTCATTGAACTCTTTTTGTGCAACAGATCTGTGACAAATAACTTTTAATTCTCAAATTAGGTAGATTGTTTGGGAAAACTTCCAGGAACACACTTTAATTAAATGTGATTTTAAAGGTGACAGCAGCAACTTTGGAGGCTTCTATCTGACCTTTGTCTGTGTGATTATCATACTAAAGCCATGATATTTTATGTATTGTGGATCCATTCAAACTATTGTGAATCTGAAAAACCCTTTATATATATATATATATATATATATATATATATATATACATATATATGTATATATATATATTATCAAAATAAAATTAATTACATTAAAATAGTTATCAAAATATTTTAAAAAAATAATTCGTGAATATATTTAGAAGAGTTGCACATGTTTAATTTGTATCTGATTGCTTATTTTCTTGGGGAGGGGAAAAGGGGAAGTGAAGGAGAAATTTTGTAAAGGTGAAGGTTGAAAACTATTTTTGCATATATTTTGAAAAATGAAATACTACTAAAATTAAAAAAAAATAATTCATGGACCTAAGGTTAAGAATCTCTGTTCTAATGAATTCCCAAATATATTGGAAGTTAATAACCATGAATAAGAAAACTATTGCTAAGAAATGCTGGTTTCTAAGAATAATAAATACTTAGCTAGCAAAATAGATTCCATTTAAAGTGCATGAATATGCACTCAAAGGCTCCTGAGCTGCTCTGCCTATAACAACTTCAAATTCAGTGGTA
Source organism: Myrmecobius fasciatus (assembly GCA_023553655.1). NCBI lineage: Eukaryota > Metazoa > Chordata > Mammalia > Dasyuromorphia > Myrmecobiidae > Myrmecobius > Myrmecobius fasciatus. The sequence continues at coordinate 109,652 of JAJPUD010006148.1, forward strand.
GTAACATTAGTAGTAGTAGTAGTAGTAGTAGTAGTAGTAGTAGTAGTAGTAGTTACAATAATAATGATCAACATAACTAATAGTTATGAAGTTTCCTACATGCCATTGTGCTAAAAACTTTACAGTTATTTTCTCATCTGATCATTATAAACTAATCAAGAGATAGGTGCTATTGTGATCCCCATTTTACAGATAAGGAAACTGAGGCAAAGAGGTTAAGTTTATTATCCAAAACCACACAGATGGTATCTGAGGCCAGATTTGAACTCAAGTCTTCATGACTTTAGGGCAGGTACTTTATCTACTATACCAGCTACCTGTAATATTACATTATCTTTCCCTAGGGGAAATGCTTCAAGTTTCTTTATCTTCCACACTAATTTTGCCAAATAAAATAATCATTGCTGTTATTGTTCATTTGTTTCAATCATCTTACCTCTCACTCTTCAAAATAATATTTTGTCAAAAATATTGGAATGGTTTGCCATTTACTTCTCCTGCTCATTTAATAGATGAGGAAAGTAAGAGAGAGTTAAGTGTCTTATCCAGGTTCACACAGCTGGTAAGGGTCTGATTTGAATTCAGGTTTTCCTGATCCCAGGCTTGAGTACTGTCTCCACTGTGCCACATAACTGTCTCTAACTGTGTTGCTAGAGTTTAGGTTTTTTTTGTTTTTTTTTTTTTTTTTTTATTTTTTTTTTTTTCTGTAACGTCTAACTCTTCATGACCCCACTTGGAGTTTTCTTTTTTTAATCTTTTAATTTTTACCAGTTAAATATAAAGCATTTTATATTTGTTTTTAAAACATTGAGTTCCAAATTTTCTGCCTTCCTCTTCACCCCATCAATCTTTAAGAAGATACATATAAAGTTATGCAAAGCATTTCCATAAAAAAGTCATGTTGTATAAGAAAATATAGATTCCCCCCACCAAAAAAAGGCAAGAAAAATTAAGTAAGAAAAAAAAAAAGATATGCTTTAGTCTGTATTCAGACCTAATCAATTCCTTCTCTGTGTATGGATAGCACTTTTCATCATAAGTCTTTCAGGGTAGTTGTAGATCATTGAATTTCTGAGTATAATAAAGTAAATCACAGCTGATCATCCCATAATATTGCTATTATTCTGTAGACAATATATTTCACTTTGCTTGCACTCATGAAGGACTTTCTGGGATTTTCTGAAAGCATCCTGCTCATCATTTCCCATAGAATAATAATACTCCAAAATAATCACATATCACTATTTATTTAGTCATTACCCAATTGATAGGTATCCCCTCAGTTTCTAATTCTTTTCTCTGAGAAGAGAGCTGCTGTAAATATTTTTTGTGCATATAGGTCCTTTTCTTTTTTTCTTTTTTAGTCTCTTTTGGGATTCATGCTTAATAGTGGTATTGTTAAGATTAAAGGATAGGGATGATTTTTAGCCCTTTGGGCATAGTTCATATCATTTAATCATTTATCAATTGAGGAATGGCTCTTATTATTTTTATATAAATTTGACTCAGTCCCTTACACATTTGAGAAATGAGATTTTCATCAGTGAAACTTACTTCAAAATTCTATCCACTTGGCAAAGCTTTGGGGTTGGTTTGTCATTTTTTCCAGTTGTTTTTAAAAAACTGAGGAAACTGAGGCAAATAGAGTTAAATGATTTATGTAGGGTCATACAGCTAGATAAGTCTTACTGATTCCAGGTTTGGAATTCTATTCACTATGACCTAACAGCTCCTAAAATAATCATAGCCATTGTTCTAATTATTAAATTCCCAGCTGTATTCCCACTGGGTCAGCTAAAAGCTTCTTCTTATTATCATAAGATATTATGATCAGAATATTAAAAAAATTTTCCCAGTGAGAATCATCAGTCACTTAAGTGGTACATATTTCAGAGAGTCTGTCTAATAAACAACCTCAAGCATATAAATATTGTTCAAGTTATGTTCCTTCTAGAAGAAAACTAGCATAATTAGGAGCAGCCAAGTGGGTGGCTCAGCTAATGAATGAATATCCTCTTGTCAGGCAGATTCAGAAGAGGTCATGGTGACTAGAGGATGCCAGAATAAAATCCAAAAACATTTATAGGACTGCAGAAAAAAAAGAAAAGAACTACAGAGAAATCTAAATAGCTTCAACTTTTAAATACCACTTTTTTGGTGACAAAGCATAATAATATTATTAAACATTCCCCTCAAAAATGCTAGGTGGCACATTGGATAGAGCACCAGCCCTGAAGTCAGGAGGACCTGAGTTCAAATCTGGTCTCAGACACTTAACATTACCTAGCTGTGTGACCCTGGGCAAGTCACTTAACCCCAATTGCCTCAGCAAAAAGCAAAAAAAAAAGAAAAAAATGCTGTATCATTCAGGAATTCAGAACGTTTTTTGTATACAATGCATGAAGTATTTGAGAGTTTATGGAAATATTGGCAGAAACTTAATGTTTTCGTGGGAAATGAAGCATACTGGGCTTATGATAGTGTATGTGCTTATTTTAATGTGTGTGTGTGTGTGTCTGTGTGTGTAGATAATCAGAGTTGTGATTTGTCCAGTCAAATACCTACTAAATATGTGAAGCTATATTTGACCTTGTGTTCTACCACCTCCAGGGTTAGTGCTCTCGCCACTGTGTTCCAAACTGGTCCAAGATATAAACTGTTTTTATTTTTTTCTTAATGGATATTTTAATATTTATTTCTAAATCAATGAGTAGCTAGTATGGTGGCTTATGCAAAAAAAAAATCTCTTGAAATGGGGTATCGATGAATGCATGCAATATTTGGAGTAGTATCAGAGAAAGTTATAATGTATGATATTGTATAGCTTTTATTTTTTTAAATAATAGCTTTTTATTTTCAAAATATATGCAAAGATCATTTTCAACATTTACCCTTGCAAAACCTTGTGATCCAAATTTTTCTCCCTTCCTTCCTCCATCTCTTCCCCTTGACAGAAAGTAATCCAATATCTGTTAAACATGTAAAATTCTTCTATACTTATCATGCTGCACAATAAAAATCAGATTCAAAATGAAAGAAAAAATGAGAAAAAACAAAGCAAACAGCAAAAAAAGATGAAAATATTATGTTGTGATTCACCTTCAGTTCCCACAGTCCTCTTTTTGGATGCAGATGGCTCTCTTCATCAGAAGTCTATTGGAATCAGCCTGAATCACTTCATTTTTTGTTTGTTTTCTTTTTTATTGGTTCTACTTTTTTCTGGTTATACATGTATATTAATTTTTTAAAAACACATCTATTTATGAATCATATTGAGAGAAATATCAGAACAAAAAGGAAAAAAAAACACAGGAGAGGGAAAAAAACAGAAAAAAAGAAGTGAACATGGCATGTGTTGATTTACATTCATTCTCCAAAGTACTCTTTCTGAATGCAAATGATGTTTTGTATCTGAAGTTTATTGGATCACTGAACCACTGAGAAGAACCAAGTGTTTTGTAGTTAATCATCACACAATCTTGCTTTTACATTGTGTAATGTATTTCCTGTTCTGCTTGTTTCACTCAGTATCAGAAGATATTATTTTCAATTCCCATTCAATTTTTTCCAGAGATCTCTCATATTTAACATTACCAAAATCCTATTCACATCCTTAACTTTTTTTTCTTATCTGTGGTTGGTTTAACTAGTTCTGAGAAAGAGAAATTGAGATGTCCCTCTAGTATGTGGATGTTAAACCACTTGAGAATCACCTCATTGTTGAAAAGAGCCAAGTCCATCAGAGTTAATCATTACATAATCTTGTTGTTGCTGTGTACAATGTTCTCTTGGTTCTACTCACTTCACTTAGTAAAAGTTCATGTAAGTCCCCCCAGGCCTTTTTGAAATCATCTTGCTGCTCATTTCTTGTAGAACAATAATACTCCATAACATTCATATATCATAACACATGCCCAACTGATGGGCATTCATTCAGTTTCCAGTTCTTTGCCACCAAAAAAAAAAAAAAACAAAAAACACCACTACAAACATTTTTGGATATGTGGGTCTCTTTCCCCTTTTTTTATGATTTCCTTAGGATACAGACTCAGTAGAGGTATTGATTGTATAGCTTTTATTTTTTAAGGATTAAAAGCCTTTCCATTGATTATATTCATTGTATGATTACAGTCAAATTCTATGCAGATTTAAATACAGATGATTAGATCATAGAAATAAAAGCTGGAAAAGACCTCAAAGATTGTGTTTGCTTACTTAGTGTGAAAACAATTTTAATATATTCTGGTAATACCAATCTTTTGTGGTCCTAATAATAATTAAATACTTGCATTTTCCTTTAAATTGTCTGCCCACCATTTTTTTCTCACCTACCTAATTCCTTCCTTTAATAATTATGTCTACAAAGTAACATTAAAAATTATGTTCTGTTCAATGTTCATTTTGTCATGTTAAGAATTCATATTATAATGCAAATGGCCTGAATTTGAACCAATATAATATAGTATCAAAGCTTGGGAGCAAAAGGTACAAACAATTCACATTCATGATTGATCTCACAAGTACATATAAATAATCAATAATTTGTGATGGATTTGTGAAGAAAGTATGCACATAAAGGGGAAAAAACAGAGGAAAAGTTGTCAGAACTAATTGTAACAGTATCTAGTAATAACAGAAAGCCATTCTCAAAGATGGAGAACAAGGGACATGCTGTTAAACATCACTTTGCTTAGAGAACAAATATTGGTTCTAGATTGGTTTTACTGGTTTCATCTGAAGGGGAATTTCCCTTCAGAATCCAGTATTAGACACATGAGTTTTTAAATATAATTTATAACCAATTAAAAAAAAGACTGCAAGGTAAGTGATTTGCCAAACTATTTCAAATGTAAAATTATGCTCATCACAGATAATGCAGTCAGCTGCGCTCATGTGAATTAATAGAATAATGCTGACTCACATTGCATACTAAACCAACCATTTCCAACTGCTTCATGTTTTAATATGTAGCAGTAATATGTGAAATGCTATTCTCCTATTGGCCTACAATGATTTTTCTGATGAGCCAAAAATTATTCCACAATGTGGAAAATAATTTCTTATATGTAATGTATATTCCCTAATATCATAGAAAGGTCACACATGGAGTTGTTTGAAGCAGAAGTGATTTTGTTTCTCTTAATTTTAAGGGAAACATTTTTACAATGAAGATACCTATGGATAGGAGGCAGGTGTGTTAATAGATTTAGTAAAGCTAACAATCTTTAAATATTTTATGATGTACACTGAAAGATAAAAAAGAGAGAAAACTTATAGAAAAAAATGCAAAACAAAGAGGAAAAATTATAAATCATTACCCAGGAATACATATTAGAAGACTAAATTATTTATTGATCTCTTTGGGGAGTTCAATTTCACCTTTGGATTGAGGTGGATTTCCCATTACAATTCTTGTCATTCTCTTTACCTCTTGGCACATAGTAGGAATTTAATAAATGCTTAATGACTTGACTCACTCAACCTTTTTTTAACATAGAGAAGGAACAGATGGATTCTTCTCATGAAACTCAGTTATTGAACTTTGCTAAAGGCTCCCTTCCCCCTGTAGCTATGTATCACACTTTTGAGGTGTGATTTTATGAGTATGATTGTCTTAGATGTTATAGGAATCTTGAAGGACTGCCTATTTCTCTCAATAAGAAAATGCCATACAAAATAGAGTATAAAAGTAGATCATCACCTAGACTAAATGCATTAGTCTAGGTTTTCTTTATCTTTTTAAAGCCATTTATAAATCCTTTCACTTTTAAAAATAAACATATCCCTATTCCATGGGGGACATTAGACAATTAGGACAGAGTCTTCATTGTTATGCTCAAGCAGCAACAATTTGAAGTAACAGAAGGGGTGAATCTCAAACTGATTAAAGAAACTGACCCTTGCAATTTGATAAACATAAAACATAAATCAGTTCAGTTCTTTTACTGTCCAATATGATTATTCGTTAATTGGATATAGCAGGTGGGATGCTATGGGAGCAGCTTTAGTTTGTGACCTAGAAATACAGTTATTGAAAACAAGCCAGAAAACTCCTTTGCCTACATGTGTATGTATTTTGAATTTTAACTTAATAAACCGAACAAAAATTCATCTTAACTATTACCTGAAAGCTAAAAAAAATAAGCAAGCTAAGCTACCAACATTTGTCTGTCCTGAATTGGATTTTGTGAGTCCAGGATAACAAGAAAAAATTACATGAAAACAGTCATCATCTGAATTTTTTATTGGGTTAGACAGCTGCCTGAAATATAAAATTGGCTTTGTGAAGTAACTAAGCCAAAGAAATGCTTCCTTGCTCAAAGATTTTTACTCTGAAGGACATTATGGAATGTGATAGGTAAAATGTATCACGTTGGCCAGTTTATTGGAAGAGAAATGGCAATATAGCTGAAATAAATAAACTACTCCCCCATTCTCATATATCTCAAAAGAGAAATATGTGTGTATACATGTATGTATACACACATATCTATCTATCTACCTATCTATGAGACAGAGAATAAATAACATCCTACTTATTGAAAGCAGCCAACCAGAAATACCTTTGAAAACCAACTACTAAAAGAGACCAAGCTGAGAGAGATCTTTTTTCAGTTCAGGTAGCATCTACATTTCCTGACTGAACTTCTAGAACAACACCAAGCACATAATAATAATGCACTGAAATCGTTGATTGATTGACTCTAGTGTTATTGCACATTTCTTATCTCCCACAAGTTGAGTTTCATAAATGCATTGATTTCAGAATAAGTAGCCTGATAATATTCTAATAGTGTGTTTTTGGGAATGGGACAATGATGCTATCTATCTATCAGAGTAGATTTATTTGTTTGTTTTGCAAACTGAAAAAAAAAAAAACCTATATTGATTTTGGGCTAGAAAACAAACCAAAAACAAGCTGTAGCACTGAGAATATATGCTGCTATGCTTGACAGGATCATCTAAAATGGCAACATTGTCTATATTTTAAAATGACACTCAAGGTGTTTTCCATTGACTTATTCTTTTACCTTTATCTTTCCTTCCACAAAAGAAAAAGAGAACTGCTATTTTTCTTATTTGATTTCTTTATATATTGCTTTACTTTAGCCCTTTTTATTTACTTCATTTCTTTTAATTCATATCATTCTTCTTCCATTTGAGGTGCTTCTTTTACACATGACAAATAGCACTCCTTTATAAATAACTGAAAAAGTAATCTTGTGATACTATACTGTATCAAAGACTATGTTTGATAACCTATATTCAAATATAGAAATTATTTTGTTTGTGAATGTCATTGTTCTGAGTATATTCAACCACAGAATATTTTAGAGTCTTCTAAATGAGATTAATAATTGTTCAAAAGAACTTGGTATAACCAAATGCCTAGGAAAAATTAGTAGATGAAGAATGCCTTTTGTCTATGCCATGATATGTAGTTAGATAAGTAGCCAATACAATTCATGTTTCAGTCTATATATACCTGTCTTGGAGGCCAAACAGTGAAAATGGTAATGAATTAACCCCAGAACTCAGCAAGATGAACAAAACAAATTTTATTAACTTTGGGAAATTGGGCAGTTCTATTAAAGACATTAAAATTCAATGTTAAATGAAGACCCATCTTCTTGACATGAACATTTTTAAAGTGATTGATACATGGATATAATTAAGAAACAGTTTTTAAAGATTGAAACCAAGCATTATGTAAAGGCAATAAAACAATATAAAATGTAAATGAGTAGGCCATAATATATTATAAACAAGAAATTTTGAAGGGTTTCATCGATCACCTGCGTGATCAAAAAAAAAAAAAGAGAGAGATGGATTATTCACAAAATAAAAATGGGAAACAACCAAAAGACTGCCTGTTGTGCTAAACTTGAATCCTCACACTGTAAAGAAAATTAGAAAAAGGCCTCTATTATTTTAATGACACTCCTATGGAAAATTGCAAAGTTCACCCAGAAGGGCGAAGTATCAGTGACCTCACAAAAGAACAAGAATGAATTATGGAGGATAGGAGGGTCAAGATGAGTTGCTGAATTGTAATCTATACTGAGAGAATATCTTCAGTGATGAGTTCATAGGTACAGAAAAGTCTGAAAGTTTAATAATGATCTCTAAGAAATAAGGAATATAAATTCTTAAATTTAAGAACTGAACCTGTGAGAACATTAGGATTCTATTTTCAATTATGTTATAATTAATTTTGTGAAGTTGAACAAATTACACTTGTTTGGATTCCAATTTCTTGTCATTTATTGATTTGACAGGTACTGAGAGGCACAGTGGAATTCACTTTTCAAGAAAACTGAAGTTCAAACCTGCCTCAGATACTACCTGTGAAACAATGGGAAGGAATTTTAACCTCTCTCATTCAATTTCCTAATCTATAAAAATTGGAATTGATCTTGATAGTCTTTTATCTATGATAATATGATCTTATGGCTTACACTTCTCATGCATGAGTCAGCTGGACCTGGAATCCAAAAGAATTTAATTTAAATCCCATTTCAGACACTTGCTGGGCTTCCTGTTATCTCCAGGAACAAACACAAAATTCTCTATTAGGAATTCAAAGCCCTTTATACCCTGCTTCTCTCCCTATTTTCAAGTCTTCTCACACATACTCTAATTTGTAATCTACAATATAATGACTATAGCTTTCTTGCTGTTCCCTTAACAAGACGCTATAAGTACAAACAATTTCACTGGCTATTCTTCATACATGACATATTTTTCCCCTTTGTCTCCATTGTCTGGCTTCCTTCAAAGAATCAGATAAAATTTCATTTTATAAGGAAAGTCTTTTATAATCTCCCTTAATTATATTGTCTTCCCTTTATTACTTCCAATGTATACTATATATAACTTGATTGTACAGAATTATTTGCATATTTTCTCTTTCATTATAGTAGGTCCTTGAGAGCAAGGAATTTTTGTTGTTTTGTTTTCAAGGTTTTGTTTTTTATTTTGCTTTTCTTTGTATTCTCAAAGCTTGGCACAGTGGCATCCTGTAGGACTAACATTACTACCTTTATCACCTTGGATAAATATGTAACTTTTGTCTGCCTCTGTTTTATTATCTGTAAGAGATAATAGTAGCAGCACTATCTCAGGGTTATGCTAAGGACAAAATGAAATATTTATAAAATGTTTTACAAACCTTAAAGCTATTAAGGTACTTGTAAGGAAAAACCAATTAGTGAAATAGAAATGATGAAGAACTCTCTGAGCCTGGTTCTTCATGTATAAAATAGATACAGCACACAGGATTTTATTCCAGGACTAGAGAAGATAGGGATTCCATTAGATTTCCATAAATTCTTTTAAAACTTTAAATATAATTTTAAAAGAAAACCACTAAATTTTAAAATTTCTCAAACTTACACTGAATTCATCAACATAAAATAATATCCCAAATACCTCTACCATTTCTTTTTGAAAGGAAAAGGTAAGCAGCACTTTAGGAAATTCACAGAAAAAAGAATTAGCTTGGTTTTAAGTGTCCTTTTATATATCTCCCCACATTATAGCAGTCCTCAGAAAAAAGATAAATTTTTTTTTTTTTGTTTTTTGTTTTTTGTTTTTTCTGCAGAATATTTTTTTATTAAAGTTTTATTTTTCAAAACATATCCACAGGTAATTCTGCAACATTAGCCCTTGCAAAACCTTATGTTCCTGTCCCCCCCACCCCTTTTTCCACTCCGCCTCTCCTAGATGGCAAATAGTCTAATATATGTTAAACATGGTAGAAATATATGTTAAATCCAACATATGTACACATATTTATACAATTACACTGTTGTACAAAAAAAATCAAATCAAACAAGAAACTATAATGATGGAGAAAATACAATGCAAGCAAACAACAACAAAAAGAGCAATAATGCCATGTTCTGAACCACATTCAATTCCCATAGTCCTCTCTCTGGTTGTAGATGGCTCTTTTAATCACAAGACCATTGGAACTGGTCTGAATCATCTCATTGTTGAAGAGAGCCATGTTCATCAGAATTGATCATCATATAATATTGTTGTTGCTGTGTACAACGATCTCCTGGTTCTGCTCATTTCACTTAACATCTCTGCAATCATCTTGTTTATTGTTTCTTATAGAACAATAATATTCCATTGCATTCATAGTTATAAGTTATTCAACCATTCTCCAATTGACGGGCATCCACTCAGTGTCCAGTTTCTTTCTGCTAAAAAAGGACTGTCCTGAATATTTTTGCTCATGTGGATCCCTTTCCCTCCTTTACCATCTCTTTGGGAACTAAGTCCAATAGTAATACTGCTGGGTCAAAGGGTATGCACGGTTTGATAACTCTTTGGGCACAGTTCCAAATTGCTCTCAATTCCACCAACAATATATATGTTCAAGTTTTCCCACATTCCCTCCAACATTTGTCATTATCTTTTCCTGTCATCTTAGCCAATCTGAGAGGTGTGTAGTGGTATCTCAGAGTTATCTTAATATGCATTTTTTCTGATCAATAATGATTTAGAGCACCTTTTCATATGTGTGGAGATGGTTTCAATTCCCTCATCTAAAAATTGTCTGGTCATATTATTTGATGATTTATCAATTGGAAAATGGCTTGAATTCTTGTAAATTTGGGTCAGTTCCCTATATATTTTAGAAATGAGGCCTTTGCAGAACCTCTGAATGTAAAAATGTTTTCCCAGTTTATTACTTCCTTTCTAATCTTGCTTATATTAGTTTTGTTTGTACAAAAACTTTTTGACTTAATATAATCAAAATCATCTATTTTGTGATCTATAATGATCTCCAGTTCAAGAAAGAACTTTCTTAAGTGAAGATGTGCTTATTTTGTAGAGAAAGTTGACCTTAGTCAAAATTGTAAAGTAAAATTTTCCTTTGAAGCCTTCCTACAATATCTCTCCACTTTCATTTCATTCATCTCATTTTCTCCCCTCCTTTTCATTTCTTCTGTTTCTCTCTCTGTTTCTTTTTCTTTCTATCCATCTCTCTCTTTCTGTTTTTGTCTCTGTGTCTCTGTCTCTCTTTCCCCTTCTCTTTTTCTCTTCTCCTTCCTCTTTCCTTCCTCCTTCCCTCTCTACCATGTGATAGCTAACAGATCTAGAAATTTAGATCAAATCATTTTTATTTTGGAATACATGCAGATACTTTATAAATAATTTTAATATATTACTCACATACTGAAAATTAACCATTTAAAATTTAATTTATAGGGCTTGACCCATACCTAACACCACATACCAAGATAAGATCTAAATGGGTTGATGATCTAGATATCAAAAGGGACTTTGTAAGCAAGTTAGAGGAATGTAATATAGTTTATCTCTCAGACCTGTGGAGATGGAATAAATTTATGTCCAAAGAAGACCTGGAACTCCTAATTGAACACCAGATGGATAATTTTGATTATATTAAGTTAAAAAGTTTCTGTACAAACAAAACAAATGCAGACAAGATTAGGAGGGAAGCATCAAATTGGGAAATCATCTTTACATTTAATGGTTCTAATAAAGGCCTCACTTCTAAAATATATAGAGAATTGTCTCATATATATAAGAATTCAAGCCACTCTTCAATAGATAAGTGGTCAAGGGATATGAACAGACAATTTTAAGATGATGAAATTAAAACCGTCTCTAGTCATAAGAAAAGTTGCTCCAAATCGCTATTGATCAGAGAAATGCAAATTAAGACAACTCTGAGGTACCACTACACACCTGTCAGATTGGCTAAAATGACAGGAAAAGATAATGATGAATGTTGGAGGGGATGTGGGAAAACTGGGACACTAATACATTGTTGGTGGTACTGTGAACGGATCCAACCATTCTGGAGAGCACTTTGGAGCTATGTTCAAAAAGTTGTCAAACTGTGCATACCCTTTGACCCAGCAGTGTTTCTACTGGGCCTATATCCCAAAGAGATCTTAGAGGAGGGAAAGGGACCCACATGTGCAAGAATGTTTGTGACAGCCCTTTTTTTAGTGGCTAGAAACTGGAAACTGAAGAGATGCCCATCAATTGGAGAATGGCTGAATAAATTATGGTATATGAATGTTATGGAATATTATTGCTCTGTAAGAAACGACCAGCAGGACGATTTCAGAGAGGCCTGGAGAGACTTGCATGAACTAATGCTGAGTGAAACGAGCAGAAACAGAAGATCATCATACACAGCAACAACAGTACTACATGATGATCAATTCTGATGGACATGGCTCTCTGCAACAAAGAATTGTCTCAAACCAGTTCCAATTGTTCACTGAAGAAAACCATATACACCCAGAGAGAGGGATATGAACTATGGACCACAACGTAACATTTTCATGATCTCTATTGACATTTGCTTGCATTGTGTTGCCTTTCTCTGATTCTTTTTTTTTTTTTTTCTTGTAGATAGGATTTTTCTTGCATAACTTGTCAAGCATTTTAACATTATTAACATGTAGTGGACTTCCTGCCATCTAGGGGAGGGGAGGGGACTGGGGGTAAAATTTGTAATGGAAAGCTTTGTAAAGATCAATGCTGGGGAACTACCCATACATATGTTATACAAATAAAAAGCTTTAATAAAAAATTAATTTAAAATTTATTTTAAAATTTAAAATTTTGCTTCATGGCTGATGATGAGAGTTTTGACAAAACTGATCCACTAAAATCCCTTTCCTTTGATCTGTCTCATTCCTGCTGGATATACTTTGGCAAAAGAAAAGGACAGTGCTCTGAAGGGAGGGACCTAGAGTTGTCCCCTTTTGAGGGTGGCCTAGTAATATGGGACTTTGTTCTTTATAGAGCCATTCATTTATTTTTGTTTGTTTTATTTTGCTTTAGATAATGGAGTTTAGAGATAGAGATTGGAGATAAGAGGTTTGTGGAGTCCCCACCTAAGGTCTGGGAGTCAAAGTGAAATAGAGGCTCAGTTTTGCTGATAAACCAGCTTTGAGGTGCTGAGGAAAAAGCTACAACCTTCGAAACAGCCTATCAGGAGCTGAGACAAGAAAGCTTCCAGAAAAAATGTCTGTTTTGGAAGTGAAAATAAATAGAACCAATCCTCTGTAGAAATGACATTATACATGATCCTATTCTCAAAGACTGAGGTGGTACTAGAAAGGGAGTGTACTCTCAGTATTAGAGTTATAGATTGTTCTTGCTCTGTCTTCAAAGCCAATGTTGTTATCATTCAATCATTTCAGTAGTGTCTGACTCTTCATGAACCCATTTAAGATTTTCTTGGACAAAGATACTGGAGTGGTTTCTCATTTCCTTCTCCAATTCATTTTACAGATGAGGAAACTGAGACAAAAAAGGTAATTAAGTGACTTGCCCAGGGTCAAATAGCTAGGAAGTATCTGACACTAGATTTAGATTATTCCTGCCTTCTTGTTTGGTGCTCTATCCACTGCACTACCTTATTGCCCTCCAAGTAAATATTCCTTTAGAATAAGAATATTTCCTTTTTAAAGACAGCATGGCACAGTGGAGAAATAAATGCCGTATTTGGGGTAAAAAATAAAACAAAACAAAACAAACAAACACACAAAAACCTAGTAATTGAAACAGTAGAGCACATATAATTTGCCTTCTGTTCTTATATTTTTCATAGAATGGGGAAATCTCAGGCCCACAGTAGGTGCTTAAAAATTAACTGCTTGCATGATTTTACACTTCTATAATTTCTGTATAATACTCCTAATCTTATGTTTTACTTGCTTCTTCAGTCTAGTCCAATGTCAGGCACATATGGGTTCTAAGGTAGTAAGGGAGAAAAAGAAAACAAAACAAAATTTTGAATGTGTTTTAAATTCCTATACTAGTTTTTCACTAACTGTCATGTGGGACAAATTACTTCTCTTTTAACCTCAACGTTTTCATCTATAGTAAAAGAGTGTTGAACAAAATGATCTCTAAGGACCCATCTAGTTCAATCTAAACATTCTATTATCTGTTAAGGGAGGGAAAGGATAGCTCAACTTTGGGCAAGATCATACATACAATTTTCCTTATTGGGATAACTGAGTAGCCTGCTGATGCAAAAAAAAAAAAAAAAAAAAGTCCTTCATCAAGTTATTAAGGACTGTTATTAGGGCTCTACTGTCATTACCTTAATGTGTTTGATACAAGAATATTTCATTTTGCTATTTTTTTTTTATCTTTTCGGGGGATGGGGTGGGGTAAGGGATAATGTAGTTACATGTGATCAAACTTGAGTTAGGAATTTTGCAGATGTGTACAGAGAAGTTATGTGTGATAAAAGATAGAAATCAAGAACTCCAAACTTCATTAAAAACATTATGAGCAATGCACTGTCAGGTGCTTGGGATAAAAATGAATAAATAAATAATTAATTAATTAAAGAAAAAGTTTCTACACTCAAGGAAAAAAAATGTAGTAATATACAAGGCTAAAATCAGGGGAAAATTTATGAATTAGGAAAAGTCTGAATTTGGTTACTTCTCATCCCTACTTTTGGTTTCCCCTTAGAGAAATCACAGACTGCCTTTCCTCTCTCTTCTTCAGTTGCTTAGATCATTTAAATATGTATTTCACTTTTCAAGTGGTGAATATCTGGCACATCATGTATTTAAATTCTAGTTCTTATTGCATTTAATCATTGAAAAGCAGAATCCATTCATTTAGTTTCTGTTCTGACATTTCAGTACCGGCACTGTAGTTTATGTCTAGAATTTCCAAATCTTATGTGACTTTATGCTTACATTCAATTCTGTCTCCTCTCTAATATCTTGCAGGCTTCTTTTGCTTCTGGGTAAATGCCACACTATACATAGCAAGATACAACTGACACAGGAAATCTGACAAGTCACACAACATACTGGAGTTTGAATGGTGTTAATTTCCCTAATACTTTGATTTATAATCTCAAGGAAAATGTAACATTTCCAAAAATATTTACAAATAACCAGTCATAATAGGGTAAAGAAACAGATTACTTTTGTTTTTAAAATATTAATTTTATCTTTTGTGCCACTTATTAGTAACCAGATTTCCAAAAAGCAATGTACCATAGCAACAATTAATGATGTTTGCATTGCACAAGAGTAAAAAAATGTTAAAAAAAAAAAGGGTGTTTTTTTTCCCCAAGAAGCCAACACTTTCATATTTTTAGGATTTCTAGTGACTTGATCAATTTCCACTTATTTCAATCTGATTTCTTCTCCCATCTGTTCCATTGCTGCTCCCTACCCTTTTCCTCTCCCCATTTTGTAAGTGCTCCTTCTTAGCAGAAAAGAAAGAAAAAAATTGCTTCTAGTATTAATCCAAACTGAATGAGTCTAAATGTACACTAATATATATGTGTGTGTGTGTGTGTGTGTGTGTATGTATAAATTTATATGAAAAGAGAGAGAGAGAGAGAGAGAGACAGAGAGAGAGAGACAGAGAGAGAGAGACACAGAGAGAGAGAGAGAGAGAGAGAGAGAGAGAGAGAGAGAGAGAGAGAGAGAGAGAGAGAGAGAGAGATTGGTTTGGAATTTTTACTTTGTCTTTAACTACATTCCACAACTGTAAAATTAAATTTGATTTATCCTACAGATGTAATTCTATGTTAGAATAATGCTATCAAGAACAACAGAGATGGATCTTTAAAATAGCCAGAATTTTTTTTTTATTTGGCTTTTGGAGTCCACTCCAAATTACTTAAGGAAAATCTTGAGGATGAATTAGAAAGATATCCACTTGAATTAGAAAGATGTCTAATGCTAATTGCAGCCTCAGTGATGAGAAACTTCTCAAATTTAAAGTAACCAAAAAAAAAAAAAATTGCTGAGAGTCATAGAGTGAATGAGATATTTCATTGGGGATGGAAATCTTCCATACTCTCTACTCTGTAAGAAAACATTTCTATTACAGTGACAATAATAATAGATAGTATTTACTTAGTATTCTAAGGTTTTTGAAGGATTTTATTATCTTATTAAAATATTATCTCATTTAATAATTATAAAAATTCTGCAAATTAGATGCTATGATTTTCCCTGTTTTATAGATAAGGAAAATGAGACTGAGTGAGGTTAAATGATTTGTCTGAAGTTGCACAGCTCCTAAGTGTCTGAAGCAGGATTAGAATTCACACCTTTTTTTTTAGAAATTCATTGCTTTATTAACTGTATTATCTAGCTATTTCATTTATCAAATAGGCTTTTTTGTAAGAAAGTTATTAACTACAGGGGCAGCTAGATGGCACAGTAAATAGAGCACCAGCCCTGAGATCAGGAGGATCTCAGTTCAAATTTGGCCTCAGACACTTAATACTTATTAGATATGTGTCCTTAAGCAAGTCACTTAATCCCAGTTCATTTGCAAAAACAAATACATACATATATATATATGTAAAGAATGAAATTATTAATTATAAAGTATTGAAAATAATATGGAATTTGGAATTAGGGGATCTGCATTTGAATTGCATCTCTTGAGAGTCACTCAATACCTCTATAGTCAAGGACAAATCCTAAACTATCTCAGTTTCTTCATTTGTAAATTAAGAGATTAGATAAAATGGCCTCTAGTAACCTATAATCCTTTAAACCTTATCACAACTTTCAACTCAATGTTGCAAATGCTACTTTGACATTTCACATACAAATCAGACTGCAAGTGTTACTGACAACACATCTCTCTACTTGAATCCCTTGAATGCATATAAAAATATCTTGGGAGGGAAAAAAAGAAAAGGTTTTCTGCCTCAGATTAGGTAACATAAAATCAATATCCTAGGATCTAACTAGGGCAAAATTCATGAAGCAGGAAAAGTCTGAATCTGGTGTTCTCTCACCTTTCCATCCATGACATAATTGTCATCTCTTTCCAAAATGGTTTAATAAGTTTCCATTGAATTTTATGTCTTATTAGCCATTCTCTTTGGTTCCTGTTTCATTTGATATGTCAGGAATTTAATATTTTGTTTCTGTGCTTTTCATTTACTTACTTATTTATTCTTTTTTCAAGGAGCCAATGTTTCATTTCAGTAGTGGGATATATAACAAGCATAAAATACTGAATGTGAAGTCCGGAAGGTTTAAATTCAAAACTTACCTCTGATAATATGCAGGAACCCAATTAAGTCACTTATTTTCTCTCTCAGTGCCCCAGCTACTTGCCTACAATTTAATTATTTAGACTTTGTGAACAGTTATTTGGGGAAGGCAAATCTCACACTAATAAAACCATAAATGCTTAAAAATTCATTCATGTATAAACACTCAGAATCAAAAACTCTTCTTTTGTAATTGTTCATTTTCCCAGAAAATTATACTTTTATTTATTTGTTTTTGCTTTATTCAGCAATAAATTTTTCAGAATATTCTTCATTCATTTTTACTTTTTGGGTTCTGCTATACCAAAGTAGAAAAAGTCAAAGGCTAAGGATGTGGCCCAATTTTAAAAGACGACAAAATTCTTGGCAATATATCTTATATTTATTTCTGAAGTATTTGCATTTCTTTAGTAGACCAAATACCTCTTCCTTCTGCCACTATAATTTTTTTGTAAATATTAGTCTGTTATAGTTTATGACAAAGTTCTAAGTACCCAAGATTACCTTCTAAGAAATAAAAAAAGGGGTGTCATCAAGTAATTCTCAGAGACTAAGAAATAACAATACATTTCAAAGTCATCCTGCCTTTATGCAGATTTACATGCAGATTAAAAAAAATCAACAGACATAGTACTATGAGACCTGCAAAAATAATCTTTTAATTTCACACACTGGCATCTAGAATGGTAATACACATGTCCTTAACCCAATTCCACTGGGATAATGCCATTTTCATTCCCAGCCTCATACAAATAATTTTCAATCGAAAGTAATTGAAAGAATGACATGCCCCAAATAACAATTTAGGATAAATTTCTGGGAAGAAGCTTCAAAATATTCATTGCTTTTATGATTTTGGTTTTTTAGTCTAATTGTGATGTGACTTTTTTTTTTCTTGTACAGAGACTCATTTCAGATAAGATTCAAAGTGAACTTGATATCTTATTTAGGATTCTAAGCAACTAAATTATATTATTTATCTGATTACCCTCTGAGGCTTTTGTCCATGTTACATTTAGCACCAGAATTAGTAAACAGACTGGTTTATATATATATATATATATTACATTTTGGGAGGAATTTTATTAAGATGATTTTTTCTTTGACATATTTCTAACTGGTTTTAATATTTGTACTGCAAGGGGCTTTGCCCTTATGATAGCTAAACATCTACTTTAACGAAATTATTTTGAATTGTCAGTCTGGAATTAAGCCAATAATTCCCCAGGAGAAAAAAGTTAAGGATAAATGAGCATAGTTAATAGTCTGAGCACAGAAGAGTTCTTACAACATTCAGCCAGATAAATAATAGGTGTCAAAGATCAACTAGTCCTGCTATGTGTCACGTTTTTTTTTACTAATGAAGAGGTTATTCTTGAAATATTTCCTGAGAAAACTAAAAGTACACAGGAGAGAACTAGGAAGGGAGAAGTTAGAAAGCAGAATAAAGGGTAAGAGGGAGAAGGATAAGAAAATAAAGAGAAACAATCTGTATTGAAAAGCAGACTATAGAAAATTGGTCTCATTATCTTGGGGCAGATAATATAAAACAGGGGTTCTTAACATGCTCTATATGAAGATGCATATGTCTATATAGTTATTGATCCATAATATTCATGGTTAGTTAGGTGGCATAGTGAATAGAGTGCTAGATATAGAGTCAGGAAGTTTATTTCCTGGGAGCAAATCTGGCCTCAGACACTTTCTAGCTGTATGACTCTGGACAAGTCACTTAACCCTGTTTGCCTCAGTTTCCTCATTTATAAAATGATCTGGAAAAGGAAATGGTAACAACAAATGAGGTCATGAAGAGTCTGGACTTAATTGAAACAATGGAACAATAAATAATATCTAAATATATGCTTGCATGTATATTTATTTATAGTTATATAAACCTAAGATAAAAGTATATATTTATATACATACTATATTTATATGATTGTTAAACATATTTTCATAACAATATTTCAATATAACCAGATTATTGTTGTGATACTACATTTATTATTTTATTCATTTCAAAACATTATTCTGAGAAGAGATCCAGAGGCATCACCAGATTGTCAAAAGTTTAAAAAAAAAAAAAAAAAAGTTTAAGAACCTCAGGGCTAGAGCATCACTCTTGCAGACAGATCTAACTATTAAAAGATATATAGAAGAATTTCCTTAAGCAGATGAATCTGGGAAAAGATAGAAAGTCAAGAATGAATGAAAGGTCAAGCTTTCAGGGATAGAGAACTGAGAATTTGAAACTGGTTATTATAAAAAGAACAATACAAGTCAATGTGTATCCATCAAGAAAAATTCATGCCAGACTGATTTGAGTTCCTTGTGTGATGGAATTACTAGACTGAAAGATCAACAGAACTTTTGACACAGGGTACATAGATTTTTTTTTTTTTTTTTTTTTTTTTTTTTGCTTTCTGTTGAGGCAATTGGGGTTAAGTGACTTGCCCAGGGTCACACAGCTAGGAAGAGTCTGAGACCAGATTTGAACTCAGGTCCTCCTGACTTCAGGGCTGGTGCTCTATCCACTACGCCACCTAGCTGCCCCAGGGTACATAGATTTCAGCAAAGCATTTGACATATATATATTTGTATTTATATTTGTATTAATTATTTGTATTTGTATTACAGATATCACAAAACAGAGGAGAAGAGGTAACATGTAAGATAAGAGTCAGGGTTCAAAAAAGATTTTTAAAACAGCTAGAGTCATAGCTCTGTTTAATTTTTCCATTTTTTTTTTTTGAGATGAAGTGAAACAAGAAAACAATTTACTAATGAAATATTGGGAGTTATACTGAGCCACAACCTCAAAATATGTTTGCAGTGTGATGCAGCAATCTAAAACAACCTATGCTATTATATTCTTCACTAAGATGGGGGTAGAATGCAGGATAAGGGAAATGGTAATCCTATTGTATTATTTTCTATTAGACTATATCAATAGTATCGTACTTTGTTCTGAAAGTCACATTTTAGGAAGAATTTTGAGAAAATAAATATATTCAAAGGAAGAAAACCTGAATGATTAACACTTGTAACTACTAATTTAAAATATGCCAAGTAATAGGTGACTTGGAGAAAAGAAAACTTGAGGCAAATTACATTGTTATATATATATTTTAAATTTTTTGAATTGTTATCATATTAAAATTCATTTAACAAAGTTTTGCTTAGCTTTCAACAACACAACTAGGATCAATGGGTATAAGTTGTTTAGAAGAAAATTTTTCCTCAATGTAAAGGAAAACTTTTCTGCAAACAGTATTGATCTAAAATAAATTGGATTAATTGGAAATGAAATAATCTAATCCTAAAGAATGAGTCAAACAACAAATAATACAAATAATTGATAATTTCATCCAAGAGAAGGACAATACTGAGATAGCATACCAAAACTTATGTGATATAGTCATAGAAGTTCTTTGGGGAAATTTTACATCTCTAGATGCATATATGGATACAGTAGGGAAAGAGAATCAATGAACTGGGCCTATAAACTAAAAAAGCTATAAAAAGAACAAATTAAAACACTATCAATTAAATACCAAATGAGAAATTCTGAAAATCAAAGGGGAAATTATTAAAAGGGAAAGTAAGAAAATTATTGAACTAAACAGAGTTGGTTGTGTGAAAAAACCAAAAAACAAAATAGATAAACCTTTGGTTAATTTAATTAGGAAAAGAAAAGAAGAAAACCAAATTACCAGCATCAAAAATGAAAAGGTTGACCACCAAAGAAGTAATAAATAATAATAATAAATAAGTAATAAAGCAATAATTAGGTGATATTTTGCCCAATTGTATGCCAATAAATTGATAATCCAAGTGAAATAGATGAATACATACAAAAAATATAGACTGCCCAAAATAACAGATGAGAAAATAAATTAGTTAAGTTGTTCCAGTTCAGAAAAAGAAATTAAACGTCATTAATGAACTCCCTAAAAAAAAAAAAATTCCAGTGCCAGATGGATTTTCAAGTGAATTCCATCAAACATTTAAAGGACAATTAATTCCAATCCTATATAAACTATTTAGAAAAATAGGGGAAGAAGGAGTCCTGCCAAACTCTTTTTATGACACAGATATAGTGCTGAAATTAAAGCAAGAAGGGCCAAAACAGAGAAAGAAAATTATACACAGATTTTCCTAATAAATAATGATGCAACAATCTTAAGTGAAATATTTGCAAAGAAATCATGGTAACTAATTACCAGGATTATTCACATATAATAGGAATACAGAGCTGGTTGAATATCAGAAAAAAAAAAAAAACATAACTGACCATATCAATAACTAACTAACTGAAAATATATAATTATCTGAATAGAGGAACAAAAATAATTTGACAAAATATAATGCCTAATGCTATTAAAAACTCTAGAGAACATAGGGATAATTGGAGTTTTCCCTAAAATGATAAGCACTATCTATCTAAAACCATCATCAAGCATTATATGTAATAGAGATAAGCTAGAAGCATTCCCAGTGAGATCAGGGGTGAAACAAGGTTAACCATTATCACTACTATTATTCAATATTCTACTAAAATGTTAGTTTTAATAATAAGAGAAAAAAAGGAAACTAGATGAGGAAACAAAACTATCACTCTTTGCAGATGATATGATAGTATATTTAAAGAATCATAGACAATCAACTGAAAAACTCCTAGAAACAATTAATGTTTTTAACAAAGTTGTGGAATATAAAATAAACACACATAAATCATCACCTTTTCTACATATAACCAAAAAAGTTTGCCAAGCAAGATATAGGAAGAAAAATCACTTCTAAAAAAATTGCTGGTAATATAAAATATTTTGAAATCTTATCTGCCATTTCCATGATACTTTTCACACAATTGACATTAGATCTAAACTACTGGAATAATATCCAGTGCTCATGAGTTGGGTGAGTTAATATAATAAAAATGACAATTTTTTCAGTGCCACACAAATCAAATTGCAAAAAAATTACTTTATAGAACTATATAAATTGTTAATAAAGTTCACCTGAAAGAACAAAAGGTTAAAAATTTCAAGGGAATTAATGTGGAAAAAAAATACAAAGGGAGGTAAAACTATATTATAAAGCAGCGATCATGAAAACTATTTGGAACTGGCTAAGAAATAGCATAGTGAATCACTGGAACAGATTAGGTTCACAAGGCAAAATAATCAGTGACAACAGTAATCCAGTATTTGATAGATTCAGAGACTTCAGTTTCTGGGATGGGAACTCACTGACAAAAATTATTGGGAAAATTGGAATATAGTATGACAAAGGCTAGGCATCAGTCACCATTTAGCAGCCTATACTAATATAACGTCGAAATGGATTCATGATTTAGATATAAAGAGTGATATAAGCAAATCAGGACAAAAAAAAGGATGATCTGCCTTCAGATCTGTGGAGAATGGAGCACTTTATGGCAATGGAGAGCACTGAAAAATGTAAAATGGATAATTTTCATTGCATTAAATTAAAAGGCTTTTACACATCAAGCTCAGGATTGGAGAGGTGGAGTGGGAAATGGAAAGCTGGGGCGAAAATTGCAGCCATTATTTCTGATAAAGCCTTCATTTCTAAAATATATAGAGATTGAATCAAATTTATAAGAATGCAATCCATTCCCTGGTTGATGAGTGGTCAGGGGATGTGAATAGATAGTTGTCAGATGAAGATATTGGGGACATTTCTAGTCATGTAAGGAGATGCTCTAGATCACTGTTGGTTGGAGAAATATCAAGTGAAAGATCTCTGTGGTACCTCTCACATTGGCTAAGATGATAGGAAAAGATAATGCTGAATGTTCCAGGGAATGTGGGAAAATTGGGACAATAATGCATTGAGGGTGGAGTTGTGTATTGATTTAACCATTCTGGAAAGTAATTTGGAACTATGCCTAAAGAGCTATGAAATTGTACATATCCTTTGAACCAGCAATGATCTATTGAGTCTTTATCCTAAGGAGATCATAAAAAAGGGGAAAAAAAAGACCCACGTGCAAAATTATTTGCAGCAGCCCCTTTTCCACAGAACTGGAAATTGAATGGATACCCAGCAGTTGGGGAATGGCTGAATAACATGGCATATGAATCAAATGAAAATTTATTGTTCCATCAAACACAGATAATGCATACAGAGAAAAAAACAAATTCAAAAAAAGAAAGAAAGAAAGAAAGAAAGAAAGAAAGAAAGAAAGAAAGAAA